>JACBWV010000045.1:5332981-5477981 GCA_013435795.1 Chlamydomonas sp. ICE-L | reverse complement strand
ACAACAGAAGCAGCAGCAGCAGCAGCAACAACTACAATAAGAACAACAGCAACAGCAGCAATAACAGCAGCAACAACAACAACAACAACTTCAACAACAACAGCAACAACAATAACAACAACAAAACTACAACAACAACAACAACAACAACAACAACAACAACAACAACAACAACAACAACAACAGCAGCAGAAACAACAATATCAATCATAATAATCAATATCAATAATAACAGCAACAACAACAACAACCACAACAAGAATAACAACCACAGCAACGACTGAGCTAGAAGTAGAACTAAACCTAGAATTAGAACAACAACAACTACAACAGCAACAGCAACAACAACAAGAACAACAAGAATAACAGCAACAACAGCAACAACAACAACAACTACAGCAACAACAACAACAACAACAGCAGCAGCAGCAACAGCAACAAGAATAACAGCGACAACAGCAACAGCAACAACAACAATAATAATAATAAAAGCACCTTGAATGCGGGTTGATAGCCAGAGGTGGATACCGCTGCCTGGCTTCTGTTTACGTCAATGTGACACAGCTGCTTCTGCTTCTGCTTCTGTTGCTTCTGTTGCTGGCGGGGCCAGCTAGGGCCTAACTGCCCTTGCCCCAGAGCCTGCCCAGCCGGCGGCTGGGGCTGTTGCTGCTGCTGCTGTCCGTGCTGCCGAGGCGCTTCTAGAATCTCAACACTGCCTTGGTACCAGCCTCGTAAGCTGTTGCTGCTGCGCCCCCCTGTGGTCGATGCATGTGAGGATCTGTCCGATGATCGATCAGATGACCGACCGCCTACTGAGAGAGGGGGCGCTGAGTCTGAGGGCAGAAGGGAGCAGTATCCGGGCTGCAGGGGGACGAGTTCAACGTATCCAGTGCGGGGCTTGCTGGAGCTGATGGCAGCACAGAAGGGGAACACGCCGGCTGCATGTGCATAGGGGGCAGAGGGTGGATGGGTGGATGGGTGGATAGGGGTAGGAGGGGTGGATAGGGGCAGGAGGGGTGGATTGGTGGATGGGTGGGTGGACTGGTGGGTGCGTGGGTGGATGGGTGGATAGGGGCAGGAGGGGTGGATTGGTGGATGGGTGGGTGGACTGGTGGGTGCGTGGGTGGATGGATGGGTGGGTGGATGGGTGCGTGAGTGGATGGACGGGTGGGTGGATTGGTGGATGGGTGGATAGGAGGGTGCAGGGGAGCAGTTCACCGTATCCTGTGTAGGGAACGGCAATATGATATCATATGATATTATGTCATCATATGATAGCATATGACGCCGGCAGTCTGACTATGCTAAAGCTACCATTTATACACAATATCATATGATATCATAGTTGCCTTTGGTCTACATCATATGATATGCTGGTCCCTAATCATGTGCAGGGCTAGATGGAGCTGATGGCAGCACAGAAGGGGAACACGCCAGCTGCATGTGGATAGGGGAGCAGGGGGTGAAAAATAGATGGGTGGATTGGCGGATGGGTGGGTGAGTGGGTGGATGGGTTGGTGGATGGATGGGTGGGTGGTTGCAAGGGGAGCAGTTCAACATAACAAATGTGACAGGTTGAACCTACTACTCTACCAATGCACTTATCATTCATCTGTAACAGATGACCGATGGGTGCATTGGTAGAGTAGTATGGTCAAGCTGCCAAAAAGGTCTGGGGAGGACTCACCCATTTTGCAAACTCCCCCATCCACTAGTTGCACAGAGCTCGCCAGGTAGGACAAGCCCGCACTCTCTGCGTACACCAAACCACCGTGCTGAGCAAATACCCTTACTGCCGTTAGCATAGGAATGTTGGCAGCCAGCACAGGTCCATGGCTCGAGAGGGAGCCTGCACCCAGTATGATGGCTGAAATATTAGGGGGCAACGAGCCGTCGCGTAGGGGGGAGAAGTAGACCACTTCTGCCCCGGCTAGTGAAAGGAGGGCTGGGTTTTCAGGGTAGCTGCTGTGAAAGACTTCATCTTCTGCCACGGCGATCCGGGGCCTGGGCTCTGAAGGGGAGTGAGGGATGGAGGTGCTAGCTGGTGGCAGGGTCTGCATGCGGCTGGCGGTGAGGCGTAGTAACTCGTCCACATCGGTGTAGCTGTTCACAAAGGCAGCGGCCATCTCAACAAAGCCTTCCGCCTGACTGGGTGTGAAGTCGACCTTTGGCAGCGCGCCCAGAATATAAGTATCCAGACCAGCTGAGGCTGCTGCTGCTTGCAACGACGTGCGGCTGATACTTTGCCCTGCCTTATTGCAAATGACACCACAGATTTCAAGCCCTGGGTCGAAGCCAACATAGCCCCGCAGCAGTGCCACCGCGCTGTTAGTGCTTGCACATTGATCAATAACCAGCACAGTGGATGCGCCGAGGGTCTTGGCCACCTGGGCTGCGCAATATTGGGGGTCCTCTACTCCGGCTGCAGCATCCCAGAGACCCAGGGAGCTATCGATCAAGGCCACGGTGCACTCACTGCTGCATCGGTCGGCCAGGTACTGCTGTATATGGCCGGGGCTGAGCAGCCAGCTGTCTAGGCTAGAAGGGCAGGTCCCCGAGGCAATGTACAAGGGGTCCTGAGCCAGGCAGCACGGCTGGAGCTCTGGGGGGGGGAGGGTGTGTGTGTGGGGTGGGGTGGGGTGGGGTGGGGAGGTTGAGTTCAGCCGGGAGAATCTTTTGTTTCTTTGTGTGAGGGGGAAGGTGGGTGGAGGTTGGTGGGATGGCAGGTTATGGAAGGAAGGGAGGGGGTAGGGGGGAGGCAGGGGGGTAGAACGTCCCGTTTTTTGGCGGAGTCCAGGGGGACGCATTTGCATGAGATGATAGAGGGTTGGAGTTAGGGGCATCAGGTGAGGGGGGGAAGGTGGTGCATGGGAGGGTGCATGGCAGGAGCATGGGATTATGGGGTGGTTGGGAAACGATGGGAGTATGGGAAGGATGGGAGGGTGGGTGGGATGGGAGGATGGTGGATGGAGGGCCGGGGGGGTGGAAGGATGGGGAATAGGTGGATGTGGGCATGGGATAGGAGGATGAGGGCATGGGATAGGAAGATGGGTGGTATGGGATGGAAGGATGGGGGGATAAAGGCGTAGCGGATGGAGGGGAAGGGAGCATGGTCGGGATGGGAGGATGGGAGGATGGGGGGAAGGGAGCATGGTTGGGATGGGAGGATAGTAGGGCAGGGCAGTTGGGATGTTAGGTTGAGACATGCATGAGATACTTTTGAAGTATGGGCTAGTAGTGCAATGGTGCAATTGGCTGAAACGTTCAAAACGAGGCAAGCAAAGCCACAAGCCATCTTACCTGGCCCCTCTCGAAACACCTCAACATGCTCTCCTTTCGCCCTGGGTCACGAAAAAGTGCACATGGCCAATTTAGCATCGTTATTAAAGCAGCATCGACATCCCAGTGCACTGGCTCAAACCCAAGCAAGCGACTATGGCTTGGCTGTGGGTCCTATTATTAGCAAGCAGTACTGTTGTGCTGTTCCTTGGAACCCCCCCCAACGAGACAACAAGGCACAGTTCAAAACTGCGCGCATTATTTTGCGCCAGATCTCGCTACCTGAGCGCTTTCGCAAGTCCAGTAGTCACGAATGTTTTGCCGACACCACTGTGCGGTCCTGCGATTAAGAGGATGCGCAACTTCCGCGGCATTTGAGGTAGGAAGTAACCAAAAGCGCAACTATCTGACTGCCAATGCTGCTAGCCTCGAAACACGCATCCTGTGAAATGGGCATTGGAGGGAATGACCTGGATCCATCGAAGACCGTTCTAAGTGGCCTGCCTCTAACCGATTCCAGGCCAGGGGCGGGAAGAAGCTAGTCATCTCTCGTAAATGTTATCAGTTCGACTGAACGGTTGACAATTTCCTCCCAAAAGGATACTTTTCCAAAGGGTCTATTATCTATTTATCAAAACCCAACGCATTGTCCAACCCAAATTGATGTAAAGCTGAGTGTGCTCTGCGTATCAAGGGTAGCTTGTAATTGGACTGCATGCTAAGGTATGTTTGGTTTGGGATATTGTCCAAGAAACATTAAGAACTCGGTGACTATAGCTAGCTCCGGCTTACGCTATGGTGTCTTTAACTTCACGTCCTGTGAGTAACTGTATTACACGGATTTAACCATTTCAATTTCAATTTCAATTAGGAACTCGCCGTCTTCGGCAGTAACATCAACAATTATATAAAATCGATGTACTGCCCAAGCCTTAGCTAAGGTTTGACTGGCCATAATCCGACCACCGGGTGTGAATCACACCGGTACGCTTCTTCGATTTTCGAATACTCAACAAAAGCAGCTTCCGCATCGAATTGTCCGCAGCGGTGTCATTAGCCTGTACATCGCATCGGGAGCATGAATGGTCGACTGAGCAGGGACAATATCGGTTTTTCGTAGGTTTCGGGACCCAGAGGCTGCTATATTTACAATCCAGCCTCGGATATGCTCAACCAAAGCAGCTTTTTCCGCATCAAATTGTCCGCAGCGGTGTCATTAGCCTCTACATCGCATCGGGAGCATGAAAGGTCGACTGTGCAGGACGAGATCTGTTTTCGTAAGTTGTGTGACCCAAAGGCTGCTATATTTACAATCCAGCCTCGGATATGCTCAACCACTGCAACTTATTTGATCAACAAATTGCCCACGGAGGCATTCTAAACATTTAAATCCTATCTGGAGCATGCACCCGTCAGCCACGTTGCATTGGGAGCATGATGCACCGTGCAGTGACGAAATAGGTTTCCAATTTTCCATTGGTTTCGGCTCACTCAGCAACAGTCGGCTGTCAGATCTGGGGGTATCAATTATGACCATCAATAAAATAGGAAAGTGGCATGCAGACAGTTCAAAATGCAAGACCATATTTACTGCGCTGTCCAGATTTACGTGCAGAGGCCTTTTACAGCTGGACAATTCTTTTCGACCAAACGAACTCTTTTGAACCGCTTTGTTGCAGCCTTACTCAACAAAGGTATTGTGAAAGCTTAATCGTGTATGTGCCCGATTTGGGCCCTAACCACAATTTTGCCTTAGCAAAAAAATGCAATGCTCAACAACTCGCGTCGGGATAAGGCAAAGACGGGGTGGCAAGCTAAAATTAATAAAAAAGCTAGACCCGCTTCTGCAGCCCTAGGAGAAGGTAAATGGACACTCTGTCACTGTGCTCTGTGCATGTCTGTTGAATGCATTCATTTCGATAGACCTAATAAAATGAGGCAGAGCCTTGCTTTGCTTGGGCGTAGTGTTGTGGGTGGATTGATTGATGCAATGCTTGCATTAGTGTGAGGATGTGTTGTTGCCTCGACGCATGCACACATTTTTAGTCTCACTGAACACACACAGGGTAACCTGCCTAGATACCCTCCCCCCCCCCACACCCCCAAACACACACACCGCCCCTCCCAAAGCCGCCAACGTCGCAGCCTACAAATGCTGGAGATGCAACACCAATGAGCCCTAATAAGCTGCCAAGGGGGACCGCTTTTGCATCTGGGAGTCCAGACCATAATAAACGGACGTCCTTACTAGGTGATCTTATATACTTGAATCGTTAACTACTCGCTATGACGGGAGGAGAAAACAAGATCACTACCTCCCTGCCCTGAAGAGGGCTGCCCCCCCCCCCCCCCCCCCCCCCCCCCCCCCCCCCCCCCCCCCCCCCCCCCCCCCCTTAATAGAAATAGCCCTTTTTTGAAAAACTTGGATATGGATTCTGGGGGGTTACAATATGGCGCACACAATGGCATCCTCGGAAAACCCAAGTAGGGATTGTGTGAAAGTCAAAATTCAGTTCTGCCCCCTCTTTGGGTTGCCCAAATTTCCCACCTGTTACCCACACACACATTACCCACCCATTCTGGGCAATCATGCTAGAATCCCCCTCATTTCAGCACTATTTTCTTTTCTGCTACCAGCACCAGCTTCTAGGCAGCTCCCAGAGACTGCCACTGGCCCGAATCCAAAGATGCCAGGAGCACTGGAAAGCTTACGATATCAGCTTCCAGGCGCCTTGGTTGCTTCATCCAAACCTGGCAGGGAGCTGCTGCTCTTCGCTCAAAAGAACAAAATTTTATGTTAGGCGGGGGCAGTCAAAACGAAACAGTAGGCACGAGATCAACTCGCCGCGAAAGAAACTGGCCAAGGGTTACCATAAAGCTAGGCACATGCTCCAGGGGCAGCACGTTTTCACCTGATGGCTCGTCACATCGGTAGTGTGCAAAACCCGAGCCGAGGGTTGCCTAACGCGCGAATTCCTAATCTCTCACATTGTAACGCTAGCATCGACGGCAAATGGATGCGCTAACCAACCTGGAGAACTCCGCGCGGCTAGTTGCTAGTGCCCAAGATAGAGGAAGCCGAGAGTGGGGCAGAAACGTGCGTCAGAAATGCTGTCTGCACCTTCCTCCAATGCCGCGAAGGCTTTGTAAAGGTTAAAATAGGAATGCTGCGGGCGCTCGAGGCGTTTAGATGAAGTCGGAGATTTTGTAAAAGGTCCGGGATTTGAAGGTTCGGAAATTCGGGATTATGGTCAGTCAAATAAGGAGACACGCTTTCCTCGGGCGGGCCTGTCCATGCGTGTGACGTATGAATACATCTTAACAAACACAAAAGTGTTCAACGAGATGATAGGGGAATGATCCCTAATATTGTCTGCCTTAAAGCATATTAGCCGTGCTTATATGCTCGTCACATCATCTCGCGCGTCGCCTGAACTTCAGGGTTCAGGTCGCTTCGTTCGACTTCCCGTCAGTAGGAGTCGTCCTACTACGACTCTTCACCTACTTCCGGGAAGTCGTCGCCCCCTCGAGGGGACGCGGTGTGAGGATCGTTATCCGTCACAATTCCCCCCTCTCTGGCCTGAGACTTCTCCCGAAGTCGTGCACTTTTACGAAGGGCGAATTCGTCAGGTGTAACCGTGGCGGTTTCCCTGTGAGTAGGTCGTCTGTTGATGTCGGTATTTGACCAACTTTGGTCAACGGTCGTGTTTTACCCGGGTTGAGGCGCCAGTATAATACAATCTGTGAAGTGCAGGGTAAAGCAAGGTCGGATTCGAGTTCCCAAGAGTCGGCGTGGTGTGTGTAGTCATCATACCCACAATTCCCCCATCTCTAGCCTGAGACTTCTCCCGAAGGCTTGCATTTACGGTGGCGGTCGGAAGGGAAACTCGTTAGGGGTGATCAGTCCCTGCGAGGTGGCCGTCCGTATCTGATGGTAGATGTACAGATCGGTATGTAAGAGAGAGAAAAGAGAAAAAAAACGAACATGCGGGAGGGTGGGTTGAAGTCTTGAAGAGACTCTCCCCCATTTTCGTAACCTGGCCAGTTTTAGTTTTCGAGAAAGTCGGAGTCCTTGTTCTTCTATGCTTACAAAGGATAATTCGGTGGAAGATTTTCGCGATCTGCTCCGCGCCATCTGTAGTTTTACACGGCGCGAGTTTGACCATTTTCGTAAGTCTGTCTACAATCACGTAGATCATGTCGCATCCCTGTGACGTGGGCAATCCCATAATAAAGTCCATGGACAGCGAGTCAAATGGAGATATGGGGATCGGCAGAGGTTGCAAAAGCCCGTGAGATTTTTGGTGTGAAGCCTTCACCCGTTGACAGGAGTCGCACGATCGGACATAGTCGTTTACGTCAATGCGCATGGCGGGCCACCAATAAAAGCGGGCGATGGACTGAAACGTGCGTTCAAATCCCGGGTGTCCACTGCGTTGTGTGTCGTGGAAAGCAAACAAGATACGTTCCTTGAGGGCATTTCCATTAGGCACCACAATCTGTGCAGACGAGGCGGAGCGTTTTGAATGAGAAGTACCAATCCAGAACCCATCAGGACGATGAGTGAGGTACTGTACATTCCGGGGATCATCAAACCAGTCGTCTGATTCGTAAGCGGCAAGGATATCTGTCATCAGATCACGTTCATGGAGGGGATCTTCGGGGTCGAGACGTTGGAGCAGCATGGCTGCCGCCGTGTCTGAGAAGTCTGGGTTACGACTCAGCGGATCTGCGACATTTGAACGTCCAGCGATGTGATTCCACTTCATGTTCGAGAATCTGGAGAAGAACTCCATGTAGCGAGCCTGCTTACGAGATAGCATGGGCTGATAAGCCAAGTAGACCAATGGTTCGTGATCAGTGTCGAGTTCGAATTGTCCCGTGCATCCTTCAAGATAGCATCGCCACTCTTTTAACGCGAGGTAGACAGCGAGTAATTCCTGTTCGCCTGTCGAGTAGTTGCGTTCGGCTTTCGAAAATTTGTGCGAGTGGAAAGCGATAGGTCGCCCATCCTGCAGCAAGACACCCCCTGTACCTACGACATAAGCATCGGCAACTGCACGATAGTCCTTCGAAGGATCGGGGTGAGCCAGTAGGGGCGCGTTGGTAAGGCTTCGTTTGATCTCATCGAAAGCCTGTTGGCATTTTGGGGACCAGATTGCTGGAAATCCTAGTCCTTGCAGGCCCTGTTGCCGATTTCCGAGGGGTTTGCCTGCCGGCTTACATTTCCCAGGGCGTGTGTCATGTCGGTTGGCAATTGCGATCAGAGGGGCCGCGACCGAAGAGTAACCTTGGATGAACTTCCTGAAAAAGTTTGAAAGTCCAAGGAACTGCTGTACTTCCTTCGATGTTTTCGGAGTAGGCCAGTCATTGACTGCCTTGACTTTCGTAGCGTAGACTCGGATACCGTCCCCCGAGAGCACGTGGCCGAGGTACTTCACTTCGGGTTGGAAACATCTGCATTTTTCCCGCGAGAGGAAGAGATGGTTGTCCTCCAATCGTTGTAGTACCATGCGAATATATTTTTCGTGTTCTACGTCATCTTTGCTGAAAATGATGATATCATCGAGGTAAATGACGACAAATTTGCCGACGAAGTTACGGAACACAGTGTTCATGACTTCGGTAAAGGCCGATGGGGAGTTTGCGAGTCCGAAGGGCAGGACTTTAAATTCAAACAACTCCATTGGAGTGACGAATGCGGTTTTCGGCACATCGTTGTCGAAATAGCAATAGTCAATTCCCGTTATCTCCGTTTCGTTGAGACGGACGCCTGAGAGCACATGCTCCAGGTGTTCGACCTCATCATGGAAAAATCGAAGATTATAATGTCATCAAAGTAGATGACAACGAATTTGCCCGTCGTGTCGTGGAGCATCGTGCTCATGATTGTCGTGAAGGCCGAGCAAGAAATCATATTTGATAACTCGCTAGGTCCGAGGACCCGGTTGGGGGATACCCCGTTAGTGATCGGGGACACGACCTTGGTATCCTGCCGAAGGACCAAATCTGAATCGGGTGGGGAGATGACTCCAGATTGAAAACTTTCAGCTCGAGCTGCGTTCACACTGCTGGTGAATTGTCGGGTGGACATTAGCCCGTATGTGTTGTGTTCAGCGATGTCGAAGAACTCATTTCGACCCAACTTGCATGCTGCAAGTTCAGGGCGTGTTGTCGTGAGCTGGGTGGGCTCTTCGTCAGGCCCGTCATGGGGACCCATGGGGTGGCCCGTAACCAGAGGCGAAATCATGGGAGGTGAAATTCGGGTCGTGTATGGGAACAGGAGACAGAACAAGGAACGAGCACTTCGCTGCTGCAACGGAACAAGGGACAAGCATAGCGCAACAGGCATCGAAGGCCTATTATCATTACCCGTCACAATGGGGGACGTTCGAGGGCAGGCAGGGGCATCACGAACGGAATCAAGCATCAATTTCAGGTGTTCTAACGTAGGCAGGGGCCTTGTGAACTCTTACCGTTCTAGCAGCAGCCCCGAGCTGGGCGAGCGGGGTGGGTGGGCTTAGGGCCCAGCGGAAAGGAAGGTCCCGCGGAGAGGGCGTTGAGCTGCGAGTAGGGAGGGGGTTAGCGTGAAAAAGGAGATCAGGCTCTAGAAACCAACTGTGACGTATGAATACGTCTTAACAAACACAAAAGTGTTCAACGAGATGATAGGGGAATGATCCCTAATATTGTCTGCCTTAGAGCATATTAGCCGTGCTTATATGCTCGTCACATCATCTCGCGCGTCGCCTGAACTTCAGGGTTCAGGTCGCTTCGTTCGACTTCCCGTCAGTAGGAGTCGTCCTACTACGACTCTTCACCTACTTCCGGGAAGTCGTCGCCCCCTCGAGGGGACGCGGTGTGAGGATCGTTATCCGTCACAATGCGCCTGACGACTAAACGTGCCGAAGCCGAACGGGGAATGGGGTCCTGTAGGGAAGCACGTTACTATGTATAGAAACACGCTGTTGATGTCACTGCCGAAGACGAAGAGCAGCCTTGGAGGCTGGAGCCATGTAACTAAGTTCAACTTCAAGAAACACGGAATTTACGCGTAAACTCCCCATGCTCCGCAACGCCAGTCCGACTCCAGTCGACAACAGGGCGGTGTGCGATGACGTTTGACCAACGAACCCCGAGACGTCAGACGAGCACTTCCCTCGTCTTCCACCATCTGGATTGGTTTGATTGCGTTGTCTATCTGCCGTCAGGCTGCTCACCGTCTGTGGGCGCAGTAATCAAGAGAAGTATCAACGCTTCTACACCACACTCATGATCAGATACCAATGTTGCACTCGTGTCCTAGTAGTTCACGCTGACAAATACATCATGCAATAAAATAAAATAACGAGGTCTGCAGTAAAATATAATAACGATACGGTGACTATAGCTAGCTCCGGCTTACGCTATGGTGTCCTTAACTTCACGTCCTGCGAGTAGCTGTATTACACGGATGTAACAATTTCAATTTCAATAGAAGAACGATAATAGAGCTTGTTAGTTCGCTCTGAAATTGAAATTGAAATTGTTACATCCGACTAATGTGCCACTCTCTGGACGTGAAATTAAGGACACCACTGCGTAAGCCGGAGCTAGCAGTATTCACCATATGTCGCTCTCATCGATGTTGCATGATCTGCACTTCTGCAGCTACATTTTGGGGTCAGAAAACTGAACCCTATATGGTTTCCCTCTATCTTCGCCAGTCTACACCACTTGGCGCACCAACTACTCCTGTCCTTTTGACCTTTTGTTTACGAGCTTGGGTCCAGTTTAGGTTTTCCTTGGCAGCAAGGCAAAACAAAGTGTATGTCTAATGTTCTGAGTTAATGATCCTATTCCAGTACCTTCTTTGGAAGAAGACGATGCGGAGCTCCATGAGTTTTCTTTGGAGCTCTTCCACGGCAACACACGTGCCTGTGCTGTTCGGAATCTTTAGAATCTGTTTCAGAAACGTAGAGAAGACCTTATTGTACCCAATTACACTCCGTAGTTTCGTGCCGCGCCTCTATATTTCACATCCATATAATATGGTAGCAATGAGGCTATCGAACATTGTTCACAGTACCGCCAGGTCATTGATGTCCCTTTATTTGTGTCGTTTATCAAGCCCAGCATCGTTGCTTTTACTGAAATTTTTATGATTTACCCTCCTTTAACCGTCCCTAATGACCAGTGGAACCATATACGTCGGTATTTACCGGTATATTATTTTACTCGTTGGATTATTTCACCCCTGCATTTGAGTAAGGCAGGTGTTTGTGACCTATTTCTCCCAAATACCACCACAGCAAGTTTTGACAAGTTAATTTTGATCCCGTAGTCAATTTACTGTGTAGATTACATTACATGTTAAAGTCTACTTGACACCGCGGGGGTGTATGAGACTCTGTGCTTTAAACAAAAAGAAAAAGCACCCACAAAGCAAAAAACCCCATTACATCAGGTGTGTGTCGAGGACAAACAAACCAAACTCCTAACCACCGTTTTTTGTAGATATGTATTTAACAGTCGAGGAGTTGCCAAATTGATTTGTTCGAGTTAACATTTTTACTGCCGATGATGGCGAGCAGCCAAATTGCTGGCTGAAGCTATGTAACCAAGTTCAAGCTCAAGTAGCCAAATAGGCTGAAGGGACTTTCCCAACCTTAATGACATAGATTTGTAAAAGGATTTTGGCCTACAATTTAAGAATTGACAGTGTTCAATGCCCAGGTCTTGGGATTGATGTGAATGACCCCTTGGGTTTAGAACTTACAACGTATGTCCGGGCCTATAACTAACTACATAAAATCATGAATTCAACTGCACCTCTGTATTAATACATATGCATAGTATATTTGACATATAACAAAAACTACTGGTCATTCTGTAGTATCAATCACAGGAATCACCCATGTCACGAGTACCTCGTATCAAGTCATATGCATAGCATACAACATATAACAAATAATGCTGGTACAGTCTGTATTATCTAGAATCAATCACAGCAATCACCCATGTGATTACCCTCTGCACTCAGGAGTGTTCTCTAGTAGTGCATCTCCGCCTGTCTAGACAATTCTTTAAACTGCCTGCTCAGCATAGTATGCTCCATGGTTTCCGTGGGTGTCGCCAGGGGGACTTGGAAATGGAAGACGGTGAGCAGCCCAGAGATGGCTGAAAACCATGTAACCAAATTAAAAACCATGCAATCAAATTTAAGACCAATGTAACAAAATACAAAACCATGTAACCATTCAATCCAACCCCACTGGTAGCAACTGCCAACTCCGCTGGTATATTGGTGCTGACAGAATTTGTTAGAAGGGCTCAGACCCAAGCATTCCTGCAACCACCTCATAACAATTGTTTTAATGCCGAAGACGACGAGCAGCCAAATTGCTGGCTGAAGCTATGTAACCAAGTTCATGTTCAAGTTCATAACAAAGCACACGCAGTACACACACGCTCATGTGTGAAAGGAGAGGATCCCCCAGACCTACACCAAACAGTCATAAGGACATGGACCGCCTGATATTGCGAGTATTGCGCACACTGAAGCGCATCAGGTACCTATGTACTGGAGCCGTACCGCTTTGTACTTGAAGCTGTGTTGCTTGGCATTCGGGGGGATACACCAGGCCTTCATACGTTCGTCAGAAGGACTTGGGCCATCACAATATTGTGAGTATTGCGCACGCTGCAGCGCACCAGGCACCCAAGAACGGGAGCCGTACTGCTTTGTGCTTACAGCCGTATTGCTTTGTGCTTGAAGCCATGGTAGTACTGCTTTGTGCTTACAGCCGTATTGCTTTGTTTTTGAAGCCATGCTGCATTGTACTTAAAGCTGTTCTGCTAAGTACTCGAAGGCATGCTGCTTTGTACTTGAAGCGGTACTTCTTCGTACTTGAAGCCATACTGCTTTGTAATTGAAGCCGTACTGCTTGACATTGGAGAGAATCTCCCAGGCCTTCACACGACAGTCACAAGTACTTGAACCGTCACACTATTGTGAGTATTGCGCACGCGGCCATGAACTGGAGCTGTACTGCTTCGAACTTGAAGCCGTACTGCTTTGTACTTGAAACCGTACTGCTTGGTATTTGAGAAGTCTGACTGGCATTGCTCTTCAGAGCTAAGTCAAACCATTTCGCACGCCAGCATGTTGTCAAACGAGCACATGCAAAAGCAATATCACGCCAGCATGTTGTCAAACGGGGCCAGGCAAAAGCATTGTCACGCGCCAGCTTGTAATGAAACAGGGACTGGTAAAAGCATATTCGCAATCCAGTTTGTTATCAAACCGGGACAGGCAAAAGCTTGTTCATACGCTAGCGTCATATCAACCCATGACAGTAAAAAGCTTATTCGCATGCTAGCTTGTTATCAAACGAGGACAGGCAAATGCCAAAGGCCTGTAGAGCGTTAACGGGCCACTGGTAGTCCATGGTGAACACATTCTTGCCAATCTGCAAAAGAGCAGGGTGCACAGGCAGGGTGAGTAAGGTGGGGTGATTTATCCTATCTTATTTCTGGTTTATTCGGGTTTATCCTATCTTTTTTCTGGTTTATCCTTTCGTATTTCAGGCTCTTTCGGGCTCTTTCAGACTAGAACTAGCAGTAATTGCGGCATGCCTTTTAGCGCTGAGCTCCTACCCCCCTGTAAACCTCCCAAAGCTTTGGACTTGACTCGGTGGCTAGCTAATGGAGCTGGCTGGAAGCTGCCATGCGTAGCCCCCAAAAGAAACAGCTTCACTCAACAAGCGGAGCCTTACCTTGCCAAACAAGCATATCACGTGATTCAGGTCAACATCAGACAATAAATGGAAGTCATTCACAGAACTTAGTGTGAGGAGGAGGGAGTGTCACTTAGCCCCCCAAGTAAACAGTAACATACAAGAAGCGGAGCCTCACCTTGCCAAACTGGCAGATCACGCGATTCAGGTCATCATCAGACACTAACTGGATGTCATTCACAGAACTTAGTGGGAGGGGGGGGGGGGGGGGGGGGGGGGGGGGGGGGGGGGGAGGGGGGTCACTAAGCCTCCCAAGTAAACAGTATTTCAGAGGCTCAGTTCTGTGCACCTGTCCTCTTGTTGAAATGTCTGAAATCCAAGTCTAAACAATTTTCAAGCAAAACACACAGATATTCAAGCCTGAAACTGCATGAAAGCTACAAAACAAAGTTACCTTGCCTAACTGACAGATCACGTGATCCACGATTCAGTGTCATCATTGGACACTAACTGGAAGTCATTCACAGAACTTAGTGAAAGGGGGAGGGGTTGTCACTTAGCCCCTACAATAAACAGTGTCACTCAACAAGCGGAGCCTTACCTTGCCAAACTGGCAGATCACGTGATTCAGGTCATCATCAGACACTAACTGGAAGTTCTTCACAGAGGCTTCGGTCACACGTCCGTTGAAGTTCAAGCAGTACGCGTTTAACTGTGCACAGTAGAATAGTCATGGTTATTGCGTTGTAGTGGGATGACAATGAGTGTGTGAGTGGCTACCACACAAGCACATTGGGTCCATGAGGTACAGGTACAGGTACAGAGGCTTGGGTCACACGACTGTCGAAGTTCAAGCAGTACGCGTTTTGCTGTGCACAGCAGAATGGTCATAGTTATTGCGTTGTACTGGGATGACAATGAGTGTGTGAGTGGCTACCACACAGGCACATTGGGTCCATGAGGTACAGGTACAGGTACAGAGGCTTGGGTCACACGACTGTCGAAGTTCAAGCAGTACGCGTTTTGCTGTGCACAGCAGAATGGTCATAGTTATTGCGTTGTACTGGGATGACAATGAGTGTGTGAGTGGCTACCACACAGGCACATTGGGTCCATGAGGTACAGGTACAGGTACAGAGGCTTGGGTCACACGACTGTCGAAGTTCAAGCGGTACGCGTTTAACTGTACACAGCAGAATGGTCATGGTCATTGCGTTGTACTGGGATGACAATGAGTGTGTGAGTGGCTACCACACAGGCACATTGGGTCCATGAGGTACAGGTACAGGTACAGAGGCTTGGGTCACACGACTGTTGAAGTTCAAGCGGTACGCGTTTAGCTGTACACAGCAGAATGGTCATGGTTATTGCGTTGTAGCGGGATGACAATGGGTGCGTGAGTGGCTACCACACAGGCATATCGGGTCCATGAGGTAAAGGTACAGGTGGAGGTACATGTAAAGGTTCATGATGCAGAGGTGCAGGTGCGGGTGCAGATACAGGTGTAGTCCTAAAAACGACAGGGGTACTCTTGGCAATCTAGAGTTGAACTTGATTGTTGGAGATTGCACTATGTTCTTATTTTTTATTGCTAGGGATTACTTTAGCCTACTGGAACCCCCCTGACTGTAACGTACATAGATATTCCTAGTCACAGTAGGTACAGAAAAAGACACAGGGCCAGGTGAAGGATGGCAGGCACTGTTTATTTTTTGGGCTTCCCGTAGCAGCTTCAAGGCAAATCCCTTTTCAGGTGCTTGAGCCAAAACTGAAGCTAGCTAGCGCCTCTGAAAGCTGATATGACAAGCATTCCAATGCAGCCTCGAGCATTGGGTTTGGCCCAATGGCTGGCTATTAGAGCTGGCAGAAAGCTGCCACAAGTAGAAACAAATTAAATAGAGCTGGCAGGGTAATTTACACGGGCAAGAATAATAAATAATAATAAGAAGAAGAATAATAAATAAGGAAGAAGAAGGAGAAAGAGACGAAGAAGAAGAAAGAGACGAAGAAGAAGAAATAGAGAAGAAGAAACAGACGAAGAAGAAGAAACAGACGAAGAAGAAGAAAGAGACGAAGAAGAAGAAGAAAGAGACGAAGAAGAAGAAGAAAGAGACGAAGAAGAAGAAGAAAGAGAAGAAGAAATAGAAGAAGAAGGAGAAGGAGAAGAAGGAGAAGAAGGAGAAGAAGGAGGAAGGAGAAGAAGGAGAAGAAGGAGAAGAAGGAGAAGAAGGAGAAGAAGGAGAAGAAGGAGAAGAAGGAGAATAATAATGAGCAGAAGGAGAAGGAGGAGGAGATGAATAAAATAAGAGAAAGGTCACCTCCTCATTCCATCGCGGTGGCTTGTTCCTCATAATCACAAGGTCTTCGATGCCGCTGTTGTTCTTGGCCCTGCAAGAATGGAAGCACAGGATTATTCAAACAAATTCAACATTATATGTCAAAGCATAATCACAAGATCCTCAATGCCGCTGTTGTTCTTGGCCCTGCAAGAATGGAAGCACAAGAATATTCAAATAAATTCAATAATATATGTCAAAGCATGATAAGCATGCATTGGGCGGGGTTGTGGAACCGACTGCCTCGCATTTTCTAATGCACAGGCATACCAGAGCACTTGCTTTGTTTCAGAAAGGGGGTCTTCGGGTAGCAATCAGGGATTTTGTGTCTTTCAACGGTGGGCTCCAGGCAGCGATTTGGGTAAACGGTCCGGAGGGCCACACTGGGGGCGTTGGGATAGCGGAGTCTCAGGGTAGCGGAAGGTTAGGCCAAAACGGGGTCCTAGGTAGCGATCGCTGTAGGTAGCGGAAAAAATCCCCAAAATATACATACGCTGTACACGGGGTTATGAAGTAGGGTTACTGTATGTATGTTACCGTCCAGGGGTAGGCCAAATAGGCTAAAGGGACTTGCCGTTACAGTCCAGGGGTAGGCCAAATATGCTAAAGGGACTTGCCGTTAAAGTCCAGGGGTAGGCCAAATAGGCTAAAAGGACTTGCCCAACCGTGTTAGGAAGGGCTTAAAAAGAAAAAGCACGTATGCATTGCACACCAAACAGTCGTTTTACCGGCAAGGGCCCTGAGGTTGTGCTACAGTGATCATTTAAGTAGGCTTACTACAACAGACAGGCTCACTTTGAATAAACAGTACGCCTCCTTCAAGGCACGAGTTCGAGGAGGCCAACCTTTTTGCTTGAATTGGGGCCACCCACAACAGACTCACTATATTCATATTTGTGGGATTGGTGGTTGCCCCCAGCGCAAGCGGGCTGGCCCCCTCGATACCACACCCCGTCATAAGACGTAACATTTATTTATACATTTATGTATTCATGTTCATGGAGCTGTGAAACACTCTTCCTCGCTGCACAACAAAGTTGCGGCCCAGCCGGACAGTAAACATACCCACACAAGTCCTAGCCCCCCCCCCCCCCCCCCCCCCCCCCCAACACACACAAGTCCTAGCCTGCCACACGCCGACACAAGTCCTAGCTTGATACACCCCAACATGTCCTAGCCCAACCCCCTCTCACCCACACCCACAGGTCTTCGCCTCACCTGTCTAGCATACCACCATTCTCATCCTTCAACTTGAATATACGCTCCCCATTAAGGGGACACTGCATCTTTGTCGCTCCCCTACCCCCCCCCCCCCCCCCCCCCCCACCCCCATATCCTATGTCCACACGTCCTACTCTAACCACCACACCACACCCACAAGTCCAAGCCTCACCTTTCTAGCATACCATCATTCTCATCCTTTGCTATCAACATGCGCTCCCCTTGAGGGGACAGGTCATCTTCGCCGCTCCCCTACCCCCCCACCCTCACATACTATCCCCACACAAGTCCTACTCCCACCACCACTCTACACCCACAAGTCCAAGCCTCACCTTTCTAGCATACCATCATTCTCATCCTTTGCTATCAACATACGCTCCCCTTGAGGGGACACGTCATCTTCGTCGCTCCCCTACCCCCCCACCTCCATATCCTATACCCACACGTCCTACTCTCCCCACCCCACCCCACCCACAAGTCCTAGCCTCACCTCTCTAGCATACCACCATTCTCATCCTTCGACTTGAACACACGCTCCCCCTGAGGGGGCACGTTATGTTCATCACTCCCCTACCACCCCACCCCCATATCCTATCCCCACACAAGTCCTACTCTCCCCACCCCACCCACAAGTCCTAGCCTCACCTCTCTAGCATACCATCATTCTCGTCCTTTGCTTTGAACATACGCTCTCCTTGAGGGGACACGTCTGGTATGACGGCCGTCATCTTCCTCGGCCCCCGCGTGCCCAGTACATTGTAATTGTACATCACTGCTGCCAGCTCCTCTCTCTGCGGCTTGCCTGTCGATTTACCGGGCTTGCCACCGTCATCGAAGACAGAAAACTCGGTGCCCACGAAGTTCGATCGGAGCTTGCCAAAGAACGTTTCGCTGTCCCTACCCATGTCCTCTAGGTCCAGGGAAATAAGGTAGTTGCTGGTGGTCTGCTTCTTCCTCTTACGAGCTGCTAACAGGAAGCGCCTGCCATCCTCCAGGAATAAATTGTACTGTGAAGGGCAAAAGGGGGGGGGGGCTGTTGGGAGAGGGTACTTGGGAGGTGGCAGCTGAGAGAGGGGAAGGCATTGAATCGTGTTCACAGAACTTCCAGGAAACAAATGTACTGTGAAGGGGGGGGGGGGGGGGGGGGGGGGGGGGCAGTTGGGAGGGGGGAGGTAGTTTAATCGTGTTCACAGAACTTCCAGGAAACAAATGTACTTTGAAGGGGGGGGGGGGGGGGGGGGGCAGTTGGGAGGGGGGAGGGTATTTAATCGTGTTCACAGAACTTTCAGGAAACAAATGTACTGTGAAGAGGGGGGGGGGGGGGGGCAGTTGGGAGGGGGAGGGTATTTAATCGTGTTTCACAGAACTTCCAGGAAACAAATGTACTTTGAAGGGGGGGGGGGGGGGGCAGTTGGGAGGGGGGAGGGTATTTAATCGTGTTCACAGAACTTTCAGGAAACAAATGTACTGTGAAGAGGGGGGGGGGGGGGGGGGGGCAGTTGGGAGGGGGAGGGTATTTAATCGTTTTCACAGAACTTCCAGGAAAAATGTACTTTGAAGGGGGGGGAGGGGGGGGGGGGGGGTGTTGGGAGGAGGAAGGGTATTTAATCGCGGTCACATAATCTCAGGGAATATAATGTGCCAAGGGGAAACAGAGCCATATATATGTACATATGAATAGAGAGAGAGAGTGAGTGAGTGAGTGAGTGAGTGAGTGAGTGAGAGAGAGAGAGAGAGAGAGAGAGAGTGAGTGAGAGAGAGAGAGAGAGAGAGAGAGAGAGAGAGAGAGAGAGAGAGAGAGAACGGAAAATAAATATCCTGAGGAACAGACAAGATGCAAGATGCACATGGCTTTCGTACCTCAGTACAAACATTTCTAGAACACCACAGAAAATCGGCAGGTTCAACACGAAAACAACCACAGCTCCCATACTTAAGAAGACACACTTTACTGTTTCTTTGGGCCCAGTTCAAAAAATCTAAACACAGATTCCGTACCTAGGTACACACAGTTCCAGAACAGAACACCAAATCTTCAGGTGCCGACCAACTCCAAAACAATCACGGCTTCCAAATTCACGGAGACACTGTTTCACTATTTCTCTGGGCCGAGTTAAAAAAACTAATCCAGGATTCCGTACCTTGGTACAAACATTTCCAGAACAGAACACCAAATCTTCAGGTACTGACCAACTCCCAAACGACCACGGCTTCCATACTCAAGGGGACACACTTCACTTTTTCTTTGGGCCGAAAAAAAAAAAATCTGTACCTTTACAAACATTTCCAGAACAGAAAAACAAATCGTCAGGTACCGACCAACTCTAAGACGACCACGGCTTCCATTCTCACAGAGATACTGTTTCACTGTTTCTCTGGCCCGAGTTAAAACAAAACTAAACCCGGATACCGTATCTTGGTACAAACATTTCCAGAACAGACAACCAAACCTTCAGGTACTGACTAAGAGTCCTCCAAATAACCACAGCTTCCATACTGCGGGAAACATATTTGCAGAAAAACACAAAATCCTGAAGAGTTACCAACACTCGAGATGCCCATGGCTCCCATACTGTAACACACTCGTATTTGCAGTACTGCGGACCAAAATCCTAAAGAAACTGACTCAAAAAAAGCAACCACAGCTTCTATACTGCGGGAAACATATTTGCAGAAAAACACAAAATCCTGAAGAGTTACCAACACTCGAGATGCCCATGGCTCCCATACTGTAACACACTCGTATTTGCAGTACTGCGGACCAAAATCCTAAAGAAACTGACTCAAAAAAAGCAACCACAGCTTCCATACTGCGGGAAACATATTTGCAGAAAAACACAAAATCCTGAAGATTTACCAACACTCGAGATGCCCACGGCTCCCAAACAGTAACACACTCACATTTGCAGTACTTCGGACCAAAATCCTAAAGAAACTGAATGAAAAAAAGCAACCACAGCTTCCATACTGCGGGAAACATATTTGGAGAAAAACACAAAATCCTGGGGGTTACCAACACTCGAGATGCCCACAGCTTCCATTCCGGTAACACACTCGTATGTGCAGTGCTGCGAACCAAAATCCCGAAGAAACTGACTGGAAAAAAAGCAACCACGGCTTCCATACTCAGGGAAATATATTTGCAGAAGAAAAAAATCCTGGAGAGTTGCCAACAATCGAGATGCCCACGGCTTCCATTCCTGTAACACACACGTATTTGCAGTATTCTGGCCCAAAACCTGTAGAAACTGACAGAGAACAAAGCAACCACGGCTTCCATGCGTTGGAATACTTATTTTCAGACATATCACAAAATCCTGGAGAGTTAGAAAAAAAATCAAGATACCCAAGGCTTCCAAACTGTAACTCAAACGTAATTGCAGTACTACGGACCAGAATCTTTTAAAAACTGACTAAAAAAAAGCGACCACAGCTTGCACACTTCCGGGATATTTTCATGTAGAGGATTGCTGAAAAAACACAAAATTCTGGAGAGTTACCAACACCCAAGATGCCCTCGGCTTCCATACTTAGGTTCACACATTTCCACAGTTCTGGAAGGAAATTGAAACCGAGACACCTACGGTTTGCACACCTTGGACCTGGACAGGTCTTCAAACTGCTTAATCTGCTTAGTGTTCTCCCTGGTTTCCGTGGGTATTGCACCGGGGGACTTGGAATTGGAAAACGGAGGGCAGCCCAGAGTTGGCTGAAAAAATATAACAATTAAATTAAATGCATTACCTTCGGATACATTTTTGCAGAACCTTTGTCTCTGACAATGTAGCACATTATGGGACCATTCCTTGGGCCAGGTGTGAGCAAGAAGCTGGGAATATCATTCAGGTCCACTCTGATGGGTGGTGGGATGGAGTGCTGCTGTTGCTGCTGCTGTTGATGTTGATGATGCAGTTCCTGCCCCTGCCCTCGCCCCTGCCCAGGCCTCGAGCCTCCGTTGTTGTTGTTGTTGTTATTCCCTGCCTCCTCGTTGGGGTCATAGGAGGAACTGAGACCATGCATTCTGACAGCGCTGCCTTCCCCCCCGGCAACAGGTGCCATGTTGCTTCGTGCTGTACTGTTACCCCAAGCCCCAGATGGCTGGTTACCTGCCATGGGGCTCCCAGGAGCTCTGGCCAGGGACTGGTTTGGCTCATAGAGATTAGCTTGCAAGCGTTCTTGCCGCTTGGCTGCTAGACTTTTGGCACCACCACCAGGCCTCTGGGAAGCAGGGCGGACTTTGGCAGTAGGAGATGAAACTGGGCTAGTGAAAAGTTCATTGCTCCCATTAGGAGCTCTAGAAGGTGCATGCTCTTGGTTAGAGTTTCTAAGGACATCTCCATCGTGGTACAGCTCGTTTGTGTAGACGTTGACACCTGCAGGGAATGCCAAGGAACATCACGCGTGTACAGAAATCGAAGCAGATCGGTATCAGGAGAAAAAGAGGCAATGGTTCTGCAATGTAAATGTAAGCATCTGCGCGGTCTCGGGGAAGCAGTTTCACTAACCTGCTTGTGGATTCATGGGCGGGCTGGCAGCTACAGGCTGGTAGTAGCCCCGGCTAGCCTCTCCGGCTTCACTGCACAACAAAAATGATTCCGATGCGGAGTTAAAGACGTAGAGAAGCAAAAATTGCAAGCGCGAAGTCGGGCGTGGGTGGTCGGTTCAGGAGCGGTCCACTGTGAGCTCTCTCAATTGTATAATTTGATAACCCGCACCTATCAGAGGAGGACATCTTTGTTCTAGCTATGGAGAAAGTCAGAGGAAGTTGCTAGTCACGAAAGGGTGGGCCGAACGATATGCCATAAGTTCCAAAATGTCTGGCGCATCCTAAGATAAACTATAATCGCTTCATGTCGAAAACAAGGGCTGAGATTCTCCGATGAGCGTTACATGTGCATGTAAATTGGGCTCATAAGGGTCTGACGTTCCATCAAGGAATATCAAAGCAGTACAGTTGGTACATAAGCCACAAGTACGATTTTGATATTTGCTCCCCCGATGGGTGGCCCCCAACCCCCTTTGCTGAATTGCGACTTCCAAATTGTAACTTTAAGGTTAATAGGAAAGATGCAGCTTAAGGCTTCTGTTTCAGTTCGCAGCACGGGCGCCAGCCGCGTCGCTCGAGCCTCCAACTTGCCTAGCGTTCGCCCTGTCCCCTGCGCTGTTCCTTTCCAGTCTTCCATCCAAAAGCGCGAATCCATTATCTCTTTCGCTGCCGCCCAGGTATTGGATTAGGATATCTTCTAGCTCGTGTCATCGATGTGCGCTGCGCAGCAGCCTCATAGGCGTTGCTACGTACCTAGAAGCCATCCGATAACTCGAGATTAAGTCTCCCATCTCTATTTTTGTCTCTAGGTCGAGGAGAATGAGTACCAGTATGAGAGGGTAAGATTGACAGGCGATGAGGACGATGTCTCCTTGCTCAAGATCCCTGAGGGATATCACTGGTAAGCTGTATACTTTCAGTTGTGCGCTCTCGACCACTGGCTCAACGCCCCCCTCCCCCTGCAATCCTAATGCTCGGCCACTCTCGCGTTACGCGTAGGTACGAGACCATGATGATTCTGAAGCCCACTTTGAGCGAAGAGGAGAGGTAGGTGCCTTGCGACTGATTCATGGTCCCCGGTCTTATCCTGTTGGGGGGTGAGGCCCATCTGATAAGATAAGGAATTCAGGGTGACTAGGTTGGGCCGTCATGCCCCCCCACACTGCCAACACCCATAGGCCCAAGCCCCACACTATCCATGCCTCTGCCCTATTCCATACTCAATAAGAGCTGGGATTCCAGTATATCTGATGGCTGCATGGTGATATGGCTTTTCTTTTGAGCTACGAGCAGCAGCTTCTAAGCAGCAAACCTGACTTGCTATTCAGCCAAACCTTGCGCAACCTAGTTCAAATTGAAGCTGGCACAATCAGCTATCTGGAAATGCTGGAATATTCAGGTGCAGTACAGTGGCTAGCCTGGTGAGCTGCCTAGAAGCTACCAGCAAAAGCCAAAAATATAAATCCTCTCTTCTAGCAGGATCCCAGGACTCTAAATTTTCACTGAGGCAGTTCGATTTTTTCTGAGAATAGGGCTATAATGGCATGACTCATGGCTATGTTTTGAGCTAATTTTCAGGTCATTCTGAGCACCTCATCGGGGTGTGTGTGTGTGTGGGGGGGGTCTTTTTACTCAGACCTCCAAATGACATTCTGAGACCACCAGTGAGATTGTGTTGACAAGGGCAGGCCATTGGCACCACTTAAGACTTAAGGTGAATGGGTGGATAATGCAAGTGGGAATGGTGGGTGAATAGGTGGGTAATGTGGGTGGGTGAATGGGTGAGTATTTTGACTATCACACAATCTTTGTTTGGGAATTCTGAGGGTGCCATTGTGTGCAGCATAGTGTAATTACCCTGGAGCCTTCTATTATTTCTAGTCGTGCCACTTATTTATATTTAAGGGGAGAGGGGGGGGGCATCCTCCTCTCCGCTTCTAACCACACCACCCATACCCCCCACCCCACTCACTCACACAGGGACTAGGAGCTTGCCAAGTTTGAGGCATTCTTGAACAAGGAGGAGAGTATCCACCACACCACCCCTGGTCCACTCCACACCAACCCCACACCCTCCTCTCCACTTCAAACCACCCTTTCCACCCCCACACTCACACACACAGGGACCAGGAGCTTGCCAAGTTTGCAGCGTTCTTGGACAAGGAGGAGAGTATCCACCACACCACTCCTGGTCCACTCCACACCAACCCTACATCCTCCTCTCCACTTCAAACCACAGCACCCATACCCCCCACACCACTCACTCACACAGGGACTAGGAGCTTGCCAAGTTTGAGGCATTCTCGGACAAGGAGGTGAGTATCCACCACACCACTCCTAGTCCACTCCACACCAACCCTACATCCTCCTCTCCACTTCAAACCACACCACCCATACCCCCCACACCACTCACTCACACAGGGACAAGGAGCTTGCCAAGTTTGAGGCATTCTTGAACAAGGAGATGTGTGTTCACATCAACGCTCTGGTTCGCGGGCGCAGCCGCATGGCCTACCCCATCAAGAGGTGAGAGTCGCCCTGAACTTGAACTTGGTTACATGGCTCCAGCCAGCAATTTGGCTGCTCGCAGCCAGCGGCAGTTAAAACAATTAAACGGAAAATGTCAAGATGTGCCAGGAGATGTGCATTGTTTTTTATATATAAAGAAATCTGTTTTTATATTTTTCTCCTTCAAAAGTTCCCCTAAAAAGGTGAGAGCGACATATCAGGTTATATTTCAGCCATTAGCGGCAGCTTCCAGGCAGCTCTTGGGCTCTCTCTTCATCCCAACCTTATGTAGACACGGACAGAGTTATATTGAAGGATTGGATCCAGTGTCGTCATTAGTGAAAGGCAATATGATAGCATATGATATCATGTCATATGATGCCGGTAGTCTGATTAGGCTGAAGTTACCATTTATATACAATATCATATGGTGCAGTTTGTATGATATCATACTCGCCTTTGGTCAACATCATATGATATGCCGGTCCCCACATATTATTTTATATTATTGGTGACAAGCAGGTATGTTCTGCATGGTGTATGGGGGGGGGGGGGGGGGGGGGGGGGGGGGGGTCAAATAGGGTCATGTTAATGGGTGTCAAGGTCATACGTGGTGGACAGGGTATGGCACGATGAGAGAGTGTGTAGATGAGGTGAAAAGCAGGTATGCTTTACATGCTGCATGCTGCACGAGGGGGGGGGGAGGGGGGGGGGGTCAAGTAGGGTTATATAAATGAGTGGCAAGGTCATACGTGGTGGACAGGGTATGGGCGCAAGAGAGGGCTAATAGGTGGAGGTATAATTATAGCAATTCAGAGGATGATTTGGATTTGTGTCTCGTAGTATTTTTTTTGTACCTCCACTTTTTCAGGCCAAAATTTCAGAATTATCAGGCAAAATTCTGAAGTTTGATGTGCTAACTATGAAGTGCTTTGGAAACCATAATCCAAATTATTCGTTGAATGGCTATTAGCGCAGTATAGACAGTGCATGGGAGGCAGGGGAGGGTCAAGTACAGGAAGTGACAAGCAAAAATACTTTACATGGAGTACGAGGGGCTGAAATAGGGTGAAGTAGGGCCTCGCGATTTTGTTTACAAGGAAATAAGTGGTGGTTCGGGCATGGGCACGATGAGAGAGAATGGGGGGGTGGGGTGGGGGGTAAGCATACTTCATATCATCATATGGTGTATAGGGGGCTCAAATAGGGTGAAATAGGGCCACGCAATGGTGGTAACAAGGAAATAAGTGGTAGATTGGGTATGGGCATAAAGAGAGGTGTGTGTGTGTGTGTGCGTGTGTGTGTGTGGGGGGGGGGTCTAGCCGCCACCACCTTCACAGACCATCTGCTATCACCATAACCACGTTAACCCTTGCATTCCTACTGGTTTGCAGCGACTGGGAGGGCATCTACGTGCTAAACACCTGAGCAGCCAAGCCCTCAATCCAACCCAACCCAAGCTCTACCACCAATTTCAACGACCATCTGCTGTCACCACAACCAACCACTCTAACCCTTACATCCCTACTGATGTTCAGCAACTGGGAGGGCATCTACGTGCTGTACACCTACTCCGCCAAGCGCCAGACGGCGAAGACCATCCAGCTGTTGCTGTCCACCCCCGAGTCCGGAGCCGAGGACAACATCCTGAGGCACCTAAGCTTCTGCCGCCTCTAGATTAGCAGCTGTGTAGCGAATGTGCACCTCTCGCCAGACCCTGCACTGTACAGCGGTTGTGTAGCGAATGTGCACCTCCCGCTGTATCCTGCACAGGCGGTTGTGTAGCCTTTAGATTAGCGGATGTTTAGCGGATGTGCTCCCCCCCGCTGTACTTTGGGCACCAGCAAGGTGTGCTGTGTGAGGTGGATGTATGCTGTGTGAGGGGGACGTGTGCTTTGTGAGGTGGGTGTATGCTATGTGAGGGGGATGTGTGCTGTGTGAGGGGGGACGTGCCTCCAGCAAGGAGTGCTGTGTGAGGTGGAATGCGTGCTTTGTGAGGTGGATCTGCCTTCAGCAAGGTGTGCTGTGTGAGGTGGATCTGCCTCCAGCAAGGTGTGCTGTGTGGGGTGGATGTGCCTACCTTGCTGTGAACCTTGCCACAAGCAAGGTATGTGATGAGGCAGGTCGTACAGTACCACAGTACCTTATGCATGAGCAACTCATGCATTAGCTACAGCAGCCGCTCCTGCAAACAGGGCCAGGATTGTTCTGGCTCGTGCATAAGCAACAACAGCCGCCGTTCCTACAACAAGGGCCGTGATTGTTACCGCCCTCAATGTAGCAGAGCCTCCATTGGGGGTGCGGAGCCCCAATACCTGAGGGTTTGGCACTTGCCAAAGCCATCTGTCCTCGCAACCTACGCACGAACCCGCGACATGGGACGGTCACTGATGGTTGATAAGGGCGGTCAGGTTGTTTCCCTTTGAGGTCATGGGCCCACACCACATAAGTTGATAAGGGCGGTCAGGTTGTTTCCCTTTGAGGAGGCCATGGGCCCACGCCACATAAGTTGATAAGGGCGGTCAGTCCTCATGCTGTGGCCGTCTGTTTTCGTGTCCAAGCCGGCAAGAACCAACTCAAGACAATTTTGTGAACTACTACATCAATATTACAACTATTAGATAGCATGTAATTGCATGCTCTCCTCCATGTCATTGCTTGAACTGATGATTGGGACATGTCATCGTCTCCATCTCATTCAATTGCCGCTGTTGTCTACCCATGTTCGGATTTTGATTGAGTATATGGTCAGCCTGCTTGCCGTCGGAAAGCCGAGTAAAAAATTGTGGTAAACTCACTACTAAGCCAGTACGCCACCCTCTTGAGGTCAGAAATCATGAGCAGTGTTCTTCAGGGAGACTCCAAGATCTACATATTGAATTTGATTGCATAGCTTTAACCTTGAAGGTTGTTCGATAATAACATAATAAATTCAAGTTAAACCGGCTCGTGATTTTTTGTCATTTGGTCATGATACACAATGCCGTATGCACCTAAGAAAATGGCGGTAAATAGGGTGGGCGGAAAATCTCGAAACGTCTGAAATAATTGTATGCCATTAAAGATGGAGGATTTTTCGAAACTGGGGGGCTCAATAAATTGGCTCGAGTTACATATTGGCAGAATCATTTTAAATTGTTTCCTTTCCAATCAAACCAGATTCAGGTGTGAATCAAAAGGGAAACACAGAGCAGCACAGAGTTGGATAAAAATAAATTTTACAATCATACCGTATTCAGATTTCAGAGTCTGGTGTGGCAGTCAGGCAGATTTTATACGACCTATAAAGGTGTTAACCTACTATGTCCATGCATCGGACATGCTCTCCTCATTATAGCCATCGATTGCCACCAGACTCTTCGCTATCAGTCGATTTCCAAGACATCCCCTCATCAAGCTTTGAATCCTCAACTGTCAACAACTCAACACCCCATCATCGGACTAAAGTTCTGTGAGGATCCATCAATTCAATGGCTAGACTTAAATTCGATGGTCTGATGGTCGTTTGACTAAAATTTGAACCTTGGGGGTGTCAGTACTCAGTAGACTGTATTGAAGTAAACCCCGCCACAATGTTGGCGAACGGCCCTAGTTCTAGGGACTCCCTGTTTTGGCCCAGGCACCAAGCCCCACCAGAATTGGCGGGACCCATCCGCCAAAGTTTTCGCCATTTTCATGGGCGCATACGGTACTAATTGCAGTCAACCACAGGCTGCCCCACTCTTGCAAGCTGCACATCCTCGCCTAGAATACCGTAGAGGCAGCCTTCCAACCCCCAGCGTAATTTCTGCACACGAGCTTTGGATTAAGAAGCGGTAGGTATGCGTCCTGCAGAGAGCACATATTTCATGAGTTAGTTGGTAACCGACGTTGTTGGAGATACTTGGCAAATGTGAGCCGGCTAGCGAGCCACCCAGCCGGCTTTGTTTCTACTACATGTCTCCTTGAAGATAAAGGGGGACGGGAACAAGCAGCACTGCGAGTTCTCCATGCGATTCGAAACCAAGGTGGTCCGCAGCGAAATCAAACGCAGCCCCTCAAATTGTCAAAAGCCCAACTGCTGCCACGTGCCACGAGCGTACATCAAGCGTATCTGATGCAGGCCAGCCTGTATGCTACTCAACTCACATTTTGCCCCCGCCCCCGTGGTTTGCTCCCGTGAACTCCAGGTAGGACCGGGTATCCGGGTATCGGGTAGGACCCTCGGCGCCCGTGTTGTACTGCTAAATCATGCGCTACTCTGTGATCTCTATTAGATATTTGCTTCGTTATCATGTTCGCATCGTCTTGTTATCACGTATACCTTCATGACGATATCTTGGAAAAAAGGAAAAACGAAACCAGGGTCTGCTTAAAACTCTTGGACCCTTCTTTCACTCACCTGCAGGTGCACAGGCGCCCCACAGCCACCGGTGCACTTGTGTCATTATTCTATACATTGCGGGAATATCTGTCAAGAAGTGGCGTACTGCTTTTTAACTTTTAGCTTTTATTAGCTACACTATAAGTCTTTGTCACTTCGTCTTTCTTTACTCTGTCTTTTGTCTATTCGCCGCCCTCCCCCCACTGTTTTTGTTAGTTTTGTTTTGTTTTCGTATCTACCGTATCTTTTCTTGTCGCCAACTTTCTGTGTAACGATAGGAGCTTGAAGACCCACTCAACTGGGTGGTCTTCTCAACTTGATAGCAGGTAGGTTCTCATGTACGAAATTACCCTCCACCCGCCTGCTTATCGCGTGACGGGCATGCATTAGCACATGTGCTGCTTGCGAAGGCGCATATTATGCTTGCGACTTCGTTTTCAGGGCTCGGGAAGAGTTGCTTGGCAACCGCTGTGGGCGTATGCGTATGAGACACTAGTGTACGGATGTGACACCTCATTTGTATTATCGCCGCGTGCAGTTGATCCCCCGCCAAAGCCGCTGCCATGCTCTGGCTTGCTCTCATCTTACTCATGCTGGCCTCAAGCAGCACATGTAGTGAAAGCCTGGTCAGCCGCAAGCTGCAAGAACCCGGAACCTCGCCAACGGCTGTTGATCTCAGGTCAGCACATGACTTCACTGTGCTCGCATACGCCACAGTCACCAACACGGTAAGAAGTTGCCAACAGCCAGCCACGTAGGAAGGCTTCTACCTCATTCAATTGTACCTACTTGACGTTTTGCTTTCTTTCTAACTTTAATCGGATTGCTTCCCCTCTTCATTTTTTGAGTGATAACCATATAACGCGTCGTCTGAATGCTTATAGCAAGGCACCTCCATCGAAACTCCACCTCGCCGGCTCGCCCCTTCAATTCGAGAAGCAAATGCAGCCGAAGGACATGTAGAATCTATACGCGCAAGCCGCGGCGAAGCGGGTGACCAGGTGCAACGAGCCAACGAGAGCCTAATATGTTGTCCGAATTTTGGCGCATCCTGATTCTTCGGGGGAAGTGCAGTTGCAATACTTCCTCTTCGCATTAGGGGTAGGTCACACTGCTCTTGGTCTGGACGATTTTGGTCCGATTTTGGTCCGATTTTGGTCGATTTTGCCTATCACCAAAATCTTAGTGGTCACACTACAACATTGACCAGAATCGATTTTGGTCAGGACCAAAATCGGACCAAAAGCAAAAGCTAACTCGAGCAAAAGCAAAATCCGGGGGGGGGGGGGGGGGGGGGGGGGGGGGGGGGGGGGGGGGCATTTGCCTCGATTTTGCTTTTGGTCCGGATTTTTTTCTAGAACTTTATATCGTTTTCTGTTGTTATCTTTTCCGTATCTTCGTTGTTTCACTCATACCTTTTCTTATCCAATTCTTAATTATTGTTGCTTCTAGTCTTCAATTTTTTCAGAGGGTGCGGCACAGTCGCAAGCTGATATTGTGTTCAGATATGGCCCAAATAGCTGCAAATGAGAAGGAACATGTTACATTAATTGTATAAAAAATACGAAATCATCCAACTCTCTCTCGCTATTGGGGATGTCTCTTCAGCCTATTGGGCTTGCACATGATCATTACTTCATTAGGGGTGTGCTGTCAAGCAACTGCCTACTAAGCTTTTTCAATGCTTTTTCTTTCAGCACTTCTTGTCACGGTTGGGCACGTCTGTCAGCCTATTTGGCTTACACCTAGACTGTCACACATACACTGACCTAGACATGTCATAGGCTGACCCCTGGACTGACACTAACTAACCTAGAAACCGGGGCCTGGGCAGCCTAGGTTTGTAGGTAAGTTTCTAGGTAAGTTTCTAGGTCAGAACGAGGATGGTGCCTGCTATCCCTCAAATCCGAGTGGGCCATGAAGAAGGTTTCCCAACTGTGCGTGTGTGTAGGTTACGGGCTGAACCCCGAGCACCCTCTCCATGTAGGAAGCTAGCAAGTTCCTCTTGTGACCAGATGCACCCATGGTACCTGGTTCCCAATTGACTGTGTTCATATCAGAGGTACATAGAGCTGTGGCCAAGGAGCTGAACGCTCATTTGTGTCACACAGTGGGTATCAAAGATAGACCAGAGTATTTCACTGAGAGGGCGGTGAAAAACTACTTTACCAACAAGAAAGACTTAGTCCGAGCTCTGTGCGTTCAGGCCAGGGACAACCGAGAGGGTGTCACTGGCATGGCACTTGAGTTGAAGGACTTAGAGGCCATGTCCCTTGAAAAGAAAGGGTGGATGCATTTGGGGCTGTGGGTGGAACTCTTCAAGGCCCATTCGACGTTATGTCCCCTAGGAGTTGGTGTGTTTGATGGCTCGGAGCTACCCCAGGGGACGTGCTCGGAGGGAGTGGGGAAAGTGATACCACGGAAGAGTAGCAAGGCCATTAGGCATGTAGAGGAGGAGGATGATGGGGAGGTGAGATCACCTGACAAGGCCCCACACCCCACGCAAAACCCTGTTCACACATCCTCCAAACCGGGCACTGGGTCTGGGGCTGTGCGTAGTTTCCAAAGCATTTTGCTGTCCCAAGACCAGACTAGGCAGGCTAGGGATGATAGGAGGGAGAAGTCGAAGGAGGACAGAGACATAGAGAGGAAGGAGGAGCAGAGGCTGTATGATGAGAGGAGGGAGGAGAGGAGGCAGGAGAGGAGGGAGGAGAGAGAAAGGGAGGATAGAGAGAGGAGGGAGAAAGAGAGGAGGGAGAAGAGTGAAAACCGGTTGGAGATGATGACACACATGTCAGAAATGAACCGGCAGACCACTCTCATGATTGCCAACATTTTTGGAGGGGGCAATGCGATGATGGGTATGAACCACTCCATTCCTGGCAGCTCTACCCCACACAATGGGGGTGGGATGGTGGGTCCTACGATGTCCACCCCACACAATGGGGCAGGGATGATGGGTGGTGCCACACAGGCGTACCCCCAGACGTACCCTATGGGTACGTCTGGGGGTACGCCTGGGATGATAGGTGGTCCATTCATGCCAAACATGAGCCAGAACCCCCCTAGCTAGATGGCTATACTGATTTTTTGTTGCATGTCGTTGGCACATTACTCGTGCGGTACCCACGAGAGGGATTGTCACTTGGTAACATGGATTCAGGAACCTTGCGTATTTCCTATGTAGCAAGATTTGAGAGGTTGAATTTAAAGTGGTACATTATTCCTACTTGGTACTTCATTAGTTGTTCCCAGCAAGCGAATTGTTACATTATTCCCCAATTGAACTTGGCTACATCCCTCTAGCAAGCAACTTGGATTTCTTTTCTTACTATTATTAATGGACGACTTGGTCATATAATTTAAACCGAGGTTGTAACAGAGGTTCCCAAATCTGCATTGTTTCCACTATCCAGTCTCCCTACTTGCAGCTCCCTGTAGCTCCGTCCCTGCTGCGGGCAGCTCCCAGCTCCCAGCTCCCTGCTCCCAGCTCCCTGCAGGTGCTCCAGGTCCCAGCACCTTGCAGGTCATGCAGGTCCTGCACAAAAACAAAAGCGCACAAATTAAAAAACTGGTGCGAGCGCACTTTTTCAAAGGCAAGTGCGCTTTTTTGACAGCGCACATTTTTTGAAGGCATCGGCACTTTGGGGGCTGTCAAAAAATTGTCATCAGTTCAAAAACATTACAGCTTTTAGACTTGAAAACAATCAGCTATACTACTGTATTTAAGTACCTGACCAAAAGCAAAATCGGATCAATAAATTGTCTTAAAGACCAGATTTTGTTTTCGATTTTGCTTTTGGTCCGCTTTTGGTCCGCTTTTGGTCGCTTTTGGTCCCCACCAAAATCGGACCAAAATCGCACCAAAATCGGACCAAAAGCAAAAGCTAAATCGACCAAAAGCAAGAGCAGTGTGACCTACCCCTTAGGGGTAGGTCACACTGCTCTTGGTCCGGCCGATTTTGGTCCGATTTTGGTCCGATTTTGGTCGATTTTGCCTATCACCAAAATCTTAGTGGTCACACTACAACATTGACCAGAATCGATTTTGGTAAGGACCAAAATCGGACCAAAAGCAAAAGCTAAATCGAGCAAAAGCAAAATCGGGGGGGGGGGGGGGGGGGGGGGGGGGGGGGGGTATTTGCCTCGATTTTGCTTTTGGTCCGGATAGTTTTCTGGAACTTTATATTGTTTCTGTTGTTATCTTTTCCGTATCTTCGTTGTTTCACTCATACCTTTTCTTATCCAATTCTTAATTATTGTTGCTTCTAGTCTTCAATTTTTTCAGAGGGTGCGGCACAGTCGCAAGCTGATATTGTGTTGAGATATGGCCCGAATAGCTGCAAATGAGAAGGAACATGTTACATTAATTGTATAAAAAATACGAAATCATCCAACTCTCTCTCGCTATTGGGGTTGTCTCTTCAGCCTATTGGGCTTGCACATGATCATTAGGTTACGACTTAGTCCGAGCTCTGTGCGTTTAGGCCAGGGACAACCGAGAGGGTGTCACTGGCATGGCACTTGAGTTGAAGGACTTAGAGGCCATGTCCCTTGAAAAGAAAGGGTGGATGCATTTGGGGCTGTGGGTAGAACTCTTCAAGACCCATTCGACTTTATGTCCCCTAGGAGTTGGTGTGTTTGATGGCTCGGAGCTACCCCAGTGATATCACGGAAGAGTAGCAAGGCCATTAGGCATGTAGAGGGGGAGGAGGATGGGGAGGTGAGATCACCTGACAAGGCCCCACACCCCACGCAAAACCCTGTTCACACATCCTCCAAACCGGGCACTGGGTCTGGGGCTGTAACAGCTCAGAAGCAACGGCGGAAGGGTTGTGTACACGAGAAGAGTTATTAGCTAGAATGACAGGAGATTAGAATAAGGTTCGGAGGTCTAGCTAGTAGCTATAGGATACTACGTCACTAGTATGGTTAGTTGTTAAGTATGGTAAGGGATGTAGGATGTTCTCGAAGGCTCGTCAATAGGTATAATGATGATGGCCGTGAAGAGAGCAATCCGATATTGTAAGGCAGCCGGCAGGCGTGCTTGTGAGAGAGGCAGTACATGAGGAAGTACTGTCTCTTCGTGCGTACGCTGTTACTTAGACCAGAGGTATGACTGTACCTAAAGGTCTAATAACGGTCAGAGCCTGTGAAGGAGTCTGTACCGTTACAGGGGCTGTGCGTAGTTTCCAAAGCATTTTGCTGTCCCAAGACCAGACTAGGCAGGCTAGGGATGATAGGAGGGAGAAGTCGAAGGAGGACAGAGACATAGAGAGGAAGGAGGAGCAGAGGCTGTATGATGGGAGGAGGGAGGAGAGGAGGCAGAAGAGGAGGGAGGAGAGAGAAAGGAGGGAGAAGAGTGAAATGTTACATTATTCCCCAATTGAACTTGGCTACATCCCTCTAGCAAGCAACTTGGATTTCTTTTCTTACTATTATTAATGGACGACTTGGTCATATAATTTAAACCGAGGTTGTAACAGAGGTTCCCAAATCTGCATTGTTTCCACTATCCAGTCTCCCTACTTGCAGCTCCCTGTAGCTCCGTCCCTGCTGCGGGCAGCTCCCAGCTCCCTGCTCCCAGCTCCCTGCAGGTGCTCCAGGTCCCAGCACCTTGCAGGTCATGCAGGTCCTGCAAAAAAAAACAAAAGCGCACCAATTAAAAAACTGGTGCGAGCGCACTTTTTCAAAGGCAAGCTTTTTTTTGACAGCGCACATTTTTTGAAGGCATCGGCACTTTTGGGGCTGTCAAAAAATTGTCATCAGTTCAAAAACATTACAGCTTTTAGAATTCAAATCAGCTATACTACTGTATTTAAGTATTGTCAGCATGAATTGCGGTGCTCTCACGCGTTTTATGACTTGGTGACTACTTATGTTCTTCCTTAGAACTATCGGTCCTGACAGTACTATGTCAGCTTCCTGTTGACTGCGTCATCGGTTCTTCTGACACGCGCTGTCTAGCCTGTACCCTGATCAGGTTCCAGGCTACCGCCCCTTTCCTCCGCTGGTGTCCCTTTATGGTTCCCCTGTCTTTTGTAATGTTATTCTCGTCTCCGCATTTATAGATTGGCGTGCTGCACACACTAAGTCCACTCTCCGGAGTGTTATCCAAGCTGATAGGTTATACGGTCCTTCATTTACTACCACTGCTTTGCGATGCAACTTCCGCGAGGGCCTCCCGCGAATTTTGAGAAACTCCATGACAAGAATGGAGAATCCTGGACGCACGGGATGCGCAGTGTCATTATCAGCAATGGCTGCGACCGTGTCCTTCCTAAGGAGGACCCGGGTCCTCTTGATGATTGGCTAGACGTCTGTGCACCAGCTGCCTCTGCTAGCGGTCATGAGAGTCCTTCCGCCATCGTGGAAGTAACCCCCCCCAATCAATCCTCCACCTTTGCGGCTCCTTCTGCTACTGTCCGACGCCTCTCTCCTGAGGTTGAGGACGTTCTGATGCGTCTCTGCTGTGCTTCTACTCAGATTATCCAGTACGCAAGGGCGCCTCCGCCTCCTGATACCCGTTTTGACTACGACTATCAAGACCTTGCTCGTCATCGCCGTGAAGATGGCTATGCTGATGACTCTGATGATGGAGATGAAGATCTGCAGAGTGCTATGAGTGGTGACTTCGGTGGAGTCACTCCTTCCACTGCTACTCGAGTGTTCAATTCTACCGTCTCTCCTGTGTATGAGCCTCTGTCGGCACCTGCTCTTGCGCCTTCCCCGGAGTTTAAGCCTGAGCCAGTCTCTGCGCCTCTGCTTGCGCCCCTTCCACCTGTCCACCCGGAGGTGGCCAGGCCGTCTTTGATGCAGAGGTCTGCGTCTTTCACCTTGCCTCCGGACCGAGGTCTGTCTGGCTACAACACTCGTGCTCGAGAGGCTTCTGCTGCTGCTGCTGGCCGCGCATTTTTTGCTGGCCCTTCGCAGGAGCCCCCTCCACCCCCGCCTCCGCCTGTGGAGCAGCCACCTGCTCCTGGCCCTCCGCCATATGTGCCTCCTTCGCTGTCATGCGACTCCTGGGAGCATCTGCTCGATGGCGGACATCCTCTGCGTCTATCCCTGCAGGACTGCCGTCTTATCCGCCAAGCTCAACATGCTGGGGAATCCACGGACCGCACTCTGTACGGTAGGCTGGATATGACTGCCACTCAGGCTATGGTTGATAGCAAGGGTCGCCCTAGGCCTAGGCGTGTGATGGCTTATTCTGAGCTAGGTCTAGAGTGTCGGGCTTTTCTGGGACCTGTTATGCCAGGGATTAACTACCCTCCTGCTAATGGTGTGACCTTTGGAGGGGTTGGGCGTAGGAACAGTGACCTGCGAGGTTATCAGTTTGTTAAGGTGCCACTCCCTTTCTGTCCTGTTCGTCCTGATTTCGAGCTCATTGTGGGTGTTGCGCGTTCCCTAGATCTCATCAGGAACTTAGATGACCAGCGCGCTTATGACGCTGGTCTTGCTGCTGAGTATTTTCTGGCGATTCGTGAGTCTTTAGCTCCTCGGTCTGCTCCTCCTGCTGCTGGAACTTCGGCCTCTCATGGTGAGTCTGTTGTCGATCCTGCACTGTTGGGTTTCAGTGCGCTTACCCTACCCCGCCAAGAGTTCATGATCTTATCCATGATGCTTGCCAACATGACGGATGCCCTAGTCAAGGTATATAAGGACTTTGCTTCACCTCGGGATATCTTTTTGCATATCCGGAGGCAGCAGTCCGATGCCCTTGCCTCGCGTGTCCCTCTCTTGCTGAAGGAGTATCATGCTTCGGTCATGGGCACTCATGAGCAGGTTGACGCTTTCTTTCGTCGGGTTCGCGGTATGTGCACTGACCTGCGCAGTGCTGGGTTTCCGCAGACTCAGCGTCATGCCATGGGCATTATAGTTCAAGGTGCGAGTCTGCCCCGTTTCGAAACGCTGCGGATTAAGTATGGTATTCTGATATACAACCAGCAACCTGTTGAGTACTGGTCCTGTCTAGAGGAATACAGGCAGCTAGATATTCTAAACATAGCGCTCCCTCAGTCGGATTCCAGGCATCCTGGTTGGTCCCGGACCGCTCTCCAGTTTCCTGCTAATGCTGCATTTCAGCGGCGGCAGAAGACTGGTGGTGGTTCTGGGTCGAACAAGAGGCGCCTGGAATGCACCTGGGGACCATGCCCCCACAAGGATGGTCACTCGGAGGACCGTTGCTGGACGAAGTTCCCTGCCCTGCGAAGTGTCCGTGGTGGTGCAGAATCAACGCTTCCTTCACCGTTGCCTGCTAACCTGGCCCTTCCAGGTCACCTTACTCCAAAGCAATTGTCTTCCTTGCAGGCTCAAATTGATGGGTTTGCTATGCAGAAGTAGCAGGTAAGCCCTGTCCTATTCTCCTGCACCTCTAGGTTCTCAAATGTGTGTAGCCCGAGCCTGTCTGAGGGTGTCTGGCATGTGGATTCTGGAGCTGGAATGTCCATCACAGGTGATAGATCTTTGTTCACTGTGTTTAATGTTCCACTGAATCTGCCATCAGTTCAATTTGGTGATGGTGTGGTTCAATGGGCAGTAGTTAAGGGATCCGTTGAGTTATGTAGTGATTGGTTACCAACACCAATCATTCTAACTAATGTTCTCTACATACCTCACTGTCCGGTGAACCTCCTGTCAGTAAATGCTGTGGCTCATTCTCTCCACTGCACGATTTCTTTTGATATAATTAGTTGCACTGCCACTCAGGGCTCTTCTATTCTCTGGTCCTTCCCTGCCTCCAGTGATGGTGTTTACAAGTTTGCATCTAGGCCTTGTTACACCACCAGTGGCTGTTCGTTTGGTGCTGACAATTACCCAGCTTTTGCACTTGATGTTGATGAGGACAGTGGAGTTGTTATCCCTACCACTCCTGAATGGCTGTGGCATAGGCGGCTGGGTCACCCCGGCTATGATGCCATGCACAGACTTGTCAAGTAGGGTATGGTTAAAAACTTACCCCTCTCACTCAGCCAGGTCCAAAAACTGGCTAAGATCCCTTGTGATCCTTGTCAAAAGGCTAAGGGCAAACGACTCCCTTTTCCTAAAGCAAGCACTACTCCGATCAATGCACCTCTTCAACGCCTTCACTTGGACATCATGGGGCCAGTTCATATTAGAGGTCTGCGTGGGGAGTTTTATATTCTGTGCCTCTCAGACCAACACTCTGGCTATGCTGAAGTGTTGTGCTTGAGGACCAGGGATGAAGCTCCCTTAGCAGTTCAGACTATCATCCTCAGATGGATGAATCAGCTGCACGGGTTTGCCTTTAAGTGCCTGAGGTCTGACAGGGCTAAGGAGTTTATAGTAAAGTGGTTTGAGGATTGGCTGATATCGGTTGGGGCAGTGCATGAGTTATCTTTGGCATACACTGCACAGCAGAATGCAACTGTGGAGAGGTACAATGGGGTCTTACAGTCTATAGCTAGGAGCATCCACCTGGAGTTTAAACTAACTAAGTCTTTCTGGCCCTATGCCTTCCTAGCTGCGTGTTACCTTCGTAATCGCTTGCCCAATCAGGGAGATAAGACTCCTCATGAGCTTTTCTTTGGGGTTCAGCCTGATGTGTCGATGTTGCGCGTGTTCGGTTGCCCTTGCTACGTTACATGAGTCAATGGGAAGAAGCGCAACAAGCTGGACGAAAGGGCGTTATCTGGTAGACTGGTTGGGTATTCCCTGGTGAGTAAGGGTTATTTTGTTTGGGTTCCTAAGTTGCGCCAGGTAGTAGAGAGTCGTGATGTACTCTTCTATGAGCAGTTTGATCATAACTGTATACCTGGGCTATCTCCCTATGACGGGTCTCCGTTTGTCTCGCGCATCCCTGCCGCTATCAACGGACATATGCCTGTGCCTGCGGTTAATTCCCTTGACCCTTTGCTAACCCCAATTGTCGACCGCTGCCCTGATCATGGGATGACCTTGCGTCCCAGGTTAGGGGCTGATGGTGCTGTATTGCGTGTGAAGGCACTGGGCGGGCGAGATTCTGCGGTTCTTTCGGATAAAATCTTAGCCGAATCTCAGGGGGTCGCCAGGCTCTCCTCTGCGCCACATTTCGTCGGTGAAGCTTTAGGATTACGACAGCCTTCGATCATAGTGGTACCTGGATCAGGTCCATTGCCTCTTTGTCACCAACCTCCGACCACCTCGGATGGCTCGCGGGTGTCGTTCATTCAGACGCCTCCTGTCGTCCCTGGTGGATTACTCGGGTCAAGCCCATGTGACGCTGTAGCCGTTGCCGATAGTGCAAGTGATGATCTGGAACACTGGTCGGGTTCCGATACTGCGTATGGCTGGGGTGTTCCAGTCGACCCAGGCTTCGTTGATATAGAGGCAAATAAGGCCGGCCCTGTTCAACCAGGCAGTAGTTCTGCATTGGGGGCTATACTACCGGTTACTGCTGATACTGCTGATATCCCCGCTGCTCATGTACAAGTACACTGCTTGTACGTGGGAGCATACATTTCCACTTCCACTGAACTGACCTTCAAAGCTGCCATGCTTCCCACCAACCCTGACAGGGATCAATGGCTCCTTGCTATGAAGGATGAGATGGCGTCCCTACATGCTCATGGCACTTGGGCGCTCACTCCACTGCCTCCTAAACAGAGGGTCCTGTCTGGCAGGTGGTTATTTGTGAAGAAGGTTGGGGTTGATGGTTCTATCCGCTTCAAGGCACGTTTTGTGGTTCGTGGTTTTCTGCAGCGTCCTGGGGTGGATTTTCATGATGTATATGCCCCCGTTTCTTCTAAAGCAGGTCTGAGGGTGCTCCTGGCTGCCATCACTCATAGGAAGATGTTTGTTCGGCAGCTGGACATCAAGACTGCATTTCTGAATGCTCCACTTGAACCTGGTCTGGACCTGTACTGCCACCAGCCTGAGGGCTTTAAGGCACTTGGTCCTAACGGTGTTTCCCTTGTGTGCAAGCTGATCAAGTCCCTTTATGGTTTGAAACAGGCGCCGAGGGCTTGGAGTATGGATGTCAAGCGGGTTTTGGTTGCACATGGTTTTATTATGTGCAAGGCGGAACCTGCTCTGTATTTTAGGAGGGATTCTAATGGTGGGTGGAGCTATGTCCTGACCTATGTTGATGATTTTATCTGTGCTTTTAGTGAGCTGGATAGGTATGTTTTGCTGATCAAGGCTATGGAGAAAGCTGGCTGGGAGGTCAAAGAGATGGGTGTGCCGGTTCAGTTCCTCTCCTTGGACATGGCTTGTACACTTGACTCTGACGGCAGGTATGTTCAGATCAACCTCTCCCAGCACTCCTACATTGTTGATCTGGTGGAGCAGTTTGGTCTTACTGCTGCTGCCAAGCCCAGGTTTGGTGCCCCCATGGACAAGTCCACAGTCACTGACCCACCTGGAGAACCCCTGTCCTCTAATAGCCAGTACCTCTCTCTTGTTGGTGCCTTGCTATACCTGGCTACTTGCACCAGGCCTGATATTGCCTTTGCTGTGAGCTACCTGTCCAGGTTTTCTGCTCACCCTACCGTCCCCCTGTGGGGGGCAGCCAAACGTTTGCTTTTGTATTTGAGGTCACATTCCCACCTGGGACTCACTTACACACACAGCCCAGATTTCTCTTTTACTGTCTTTAGTGACTCATCCTTTGCTGATGATGGGTCTGACAGGAGATCTCAGACTGGCTTTGCTGTCCTGGCTGGAGGGTGCATAGTGAACTGGATGAGCAAGAGGCAGCCTACGGTTGCCATTAGCTCTTGTGAGGCTGAGTATCAGGCCCTGTCTCAGGCTGCCAGGGAGGTGCAATGGTTGAAGAAGTTGAGGGTGGATCTGGGTCTGCCGTGTGATTTAGTTACCATTCAGGGTGACAACTTAGGGTCTCTGAGATGGGCCAATGACTGGCAGCTCCTCCCTCGCAGCAAGCACATTGATGTTATTCATCACTACATCAAGGAGCTGGTGGAGGATGGTTCACTAGATGTTGCCTATGTTAACACCAAGGACAACTGTGCTGACCAAGCCCCTTGATCCTGCTGTGTTCTGGAGGTTTATGCGGATGCTTGGGATGACCGCTTCTTCTTAGGGTCAATTTTATTTTGGTTACATCGGTTTCTTTAGTTATCATTGATTGGCATTAGGTTCCTATTCCCGGATCGGGTTTTCTATACCGTTGTTACCCGTCTTTGATATTCGGTTTTCATTTTTTTTCTTACTTGGCAATTTTTGGGTTTTGCCTTGTTTCATTCCTTCCTATAAACCTTTGGGTTTCCATTTGAAGTTCTCTCGATTTTTCGGAGTTCTTTGATTTTTTTCTTTTCTTAATCTTTTACATATAGTTCTATGTCACCAGTGCCATAGGTGGAGAAGTAGTATTGTGTGTCACCTGTGTCATAGGTGGAGTGTCAGCATGAATTGCGGTGCTCTCACGCGTTTTATGACTTGGTGACTACTTATGTTCTTCCTTAGAACTATCGGTCCTGACAGTACTATGTCAGCTTCCTGTTGACTGCGTCATCGGTTCTTCTGACACGCGCTGTCTAGCCTGTACCCTGATCAGGTTCCAGGCTACCGCCCCTTTCCTCCGCTGATGTCCCTTTATGGTTCCCCTGTCTTTTGTAATGTTATTCTCGTCTCCGCATTTATAGATTGGCGTGCTGCACACACTAAGTCCACTCTCCGGAGTGTTATCCAAGCTGATAAGTATATGACCAAAAGCAAAACCGAAAGCAAAATCGGATCAATAAATTGTCCTAAAGACCAGATTTTGCTTTCGATTTAGCTTTTGGTCCGCTTTTGGTCCAATTTTGGTCGCTTTTGGTCCCCTCCAAAATCGGGCCAAAATCGGACCAAAATCGGACCAAAAGCAAAAGCTATCAGCTTGTAAGCACTTCGTAGAGTGGACAGAGATGCTTGCGTGAAGCAGACGCGCCAATCTATACACGGAGACGAGAATAACGTTACAAGGACAGGAGACCCATCAAGGGGCACCAGAGGAGGAAGGAGCGGCAGCCTGTACCCTGATCAGGGTACAGGCTATACAGTCCGTGTCAGGAGAACCGGTGACGCAGTCCACAGGAAGCAGTCACTACGGGAAGCTGTCACAGTACTGTCAGGGCCGATAGTTCTAAGGGAGTACACAAGGAGTCACCAAGACATAAAACAAATGAGAGCACCGCTATTCATGCTGATACTCCACCTATGACGCAGGTGACATACAATACTAGTACTCCACCTATGGCACTGGGGACATAGAACTATATGTAACAAAGATAAAAAAAAGAAAAATCAAAGAACTCCGAATGAACGAGAGAACCTCAAATGAAACCCAAAAGGGGGGAAAGGAAGGAATGAGACGAGGCAAAAAACCAAAGTTTGCCAAGAGGATAAAAGAGGACAAACTAAATATCAAAGTCGGGTAACAACGGTATAGAAAACCCGATCCGGGAATAGGAACCTAATGCCAATCAATGATAACTAAAAAACTCAAATGTAACCAGGAAAAAAAATTCCTAAGGAGAAGCGGTCATTCCGAACATGCGGATGAACCGCCAGAACACAGCAGGATCAAGGGGCTTGGTGAAGGGGTCAGCACAGTTGTCCTTAGTGTTAACATAGGCAACATCCAGTGAACCATCCTCCACCAGCTCCTTGATATAGTGATGGATGACATCAATGTGCTTGTTGCGAGGGAGCAGCTGCCAGTCATTGGCCCAGCTCAAGGACCCCAAGTTGTCACCCTGAATGGTAACCAGGTCACAAGGCAAGCCCAGATCAACTCTCAACTTCTTCAACCATTGCACCTCCCTGGCAGTCTGAGACAGGGCCTGATACTCTGCCTCACTAGAGCTAACGGCTACTGTGGGCTGCCTCTTGCTCATCCAGTTCACAAGACTGCCCCCAGCAAGCACAGCATAGCCCGTCTGAGATCTCCTGTCAGACGCATCATCAGCAAAGGATGAGTCACTAAAGACAGTGAAAGAGAACTCAGGGCTGTGAGTATAAGTGAGTCCCAGGTGGGAATGTTCTCTCAAATACAAAAGCAAGCGCTTGGCTGCCCCCCAAAGGGGAGCAGTGGGTTGAGCAGAAAACCTGGACAGGTAGCTGACAGCAAAAGAAATATCAGGCCTGGTGCAGGTAGCCAGGTATAGCAAAGCACCGACAAGAGAGAGGTACTGGCTATTAAAGGCCAGGGGCTCTCCAGGAGGGTCAGTGATAGTGCACTTGGCCATGGGAACGGAAAACTTGGGCTTGGCTGCAGCAGTGAGACCAAACTGCTCCACCAGCTCAACAATGTAGGAATGCTGGGAGAGGTGGACCTTGACACACCTGCCATCAGAGTCAAGGGTAAAGTCCATGTCCAATGAGAGAAACTGAACCGGTACACCCATCTCTTTGACCTCCCAGCCAGCAGCTTCCATCTTCTTGATCAGTAAGGCATACAAAGCCAGATCACTAAAAGCACAGATGAAATCATCAACATAGGTCAGGACATAGCTCCACCCACCAAAAGAATCCCTCCTAAAATACAGAGCAGGTTCTGCCTTGCACATAGTAAAACCATGAGCAACCAAAACCCGCTTTACATCCATGCTACAAGCCCTGGGTGCCTGCTTCAAACCATAAAGGGACTTGATCAGCTTGCACACAAGGGGAACACCGTTAGGACCAAGTACCGTAAAGCCTTCAGGCTGGTGGCAGTACAGGTCCAGACCAGGTTCAAGTGGAGCATTCAGAAATGCAGTCTTGATATCCAGCTGCCGAACAAACATCTTCTTATGAGTGATGGCAGCCAGGAGTACCCTCAGACCTGCTTTAGAGGAGACGGGGGCATATACATCATGGAAGTCCACCCCAGGACGCTGGAGAAAACCTCGTACCACAAAACGTGCCTTAAAGCGCACAGAACCATCAACCCCAGACTTCTTCACAAATAACCACCTGCCAGACAGAATCTTTTGCCTAAAAGGTTGGGGAGTGAGTGCCCAGGTACCGTGGGCATGCAAGGATGCCATCTCATCCTTCATAGCAAGCAGCCACTGATCCCTGTCAGGGTTGGAAGGATGCATGGCAGCTTTGTAGGTTAGTTCAGTGGAGGTGGAAATGTATGCTCCCACGTACAAGCAGTGTACTTGTACATGAGCACCAGGGATATCAGCAGTATCAGCAGTAACCGGTAGTAAAGCCCCCAGCGCAGCACTAATGCCTGGTTGAACAGGGCCGGCCTTATTTGCCTCTATTTCACTGAACCCTGGGTCGACAGGCACACCCCATCCATACGCAGTATCAGAGCCGGACCAGTGTTCAAGATCATCGCTCACACTCTCGGTGACGGTTACATCGTCGCCATGCCTTGTCCGGTATAAACCACCAGAGACAGCAGGAGGCGAAGTGATCAACAACCCCTGCGAGCCATCCGAACAGGTGGACGGGGGGTGGCGACGTGTAAGCAGCGGACCTGGTACAGGCTCCACTATGACCGAAGGCTGTCCTAATCCTAAAGCTTCACCAACGAGCCTAGAGGCAGAGATAGGCCTGGCGACCCCCTGAGATTCGGATAAATTAGAGCTTGAAAGAACATCAGAATCTCCCCCACCCATTACCTTCGCACGCAATACAGCACCATCAGTCCCTGACCTGGGACGCAAGGTCATCCCATGACCAGTACAGCGGTCAACAATCGGGGTCAGTAAAGGATCTAGGACGTTGTCAGTAGGATCAAGCACTTGTCCGTTGATAGCGGCAGGGGTGCGAGAAAAATACCGAGATCCATCATAGGGAGATAGCCCAGGTATACAGTTATAGCTAAACTGTTCATAGAAGAGCACATCACGACTCTCTACTACCTGGCGCAACTTAGGAACCCAAACAAAATAGCCCTTACTCACCAGAGAATACCCTACCAGTCTACCAGATAACGCCCTTTCGTCCAGCTTGTTGCGCTTCTTCCCATTGACTAATGTAACATAGCAAGGGCAACCAAACACTCGCAACAACGACACATCAGGCATAACCCCGAAGAACAGCTCATAAGGAGTCTTGTCACCCTGATTGGGCAGCCGATTTCGTAGGTAACAAGCAGCTAGGAAGGCATAGGGCCAAAAAGACTTAGCTAGTTTAGACTCTAAGTGAATCGCCCTAGCTATGTTCTGCAAGACCCCATTGTACCTTTCTACAGTTGCATTCTGCTGAGCAGTGTATGCCATAGATAATTCATGCACAGCTCCTACCGATTTCAACCAAAGCTCGAACCACTCCACTATAAATTCCTTAGCCCTGTCAGATCTCAGGCACTTGAAAACAAACCCATGTAACTGATTCATCCATCTGAGGATGATAGTTTGAACTGCTAAGGGAGCTTCACCTTTGGTTCTCAAGCACAATACCTCAGCATAGCCAGAGTATTGGTCTGTGAGACACATGATGTAAAATTCCCCACGCAATCCCCTAATATGAACTGGCCCCATGATGTCCAAGTGAAGACGCTGGAAAGGTGCATTGATCATAGTATTGCTTTCTTTAGGAAAAGGGATACGTTTTGCCTTTGCCTTCTGACAAGCATCACATGGGACCTTAGACAGTTTCAGCACTTGTTTGAGGGTGAGGGGTAAGTTGTGAACCAGACCATCCCTGACAAGCTTGTGCATGGCTTCATAGCCAGGGTGACCCAGCCGCCTATGCCAAAGCCACTCAGGTGTGGTAGGAACAACAACTCCACCATCCTCATCAACATCAAGAGCAAAAACTGGGTAATGGTTAGCACTATACAGACGGCCATTAGGGTTGACACATGGACTACAGGTAAACTTGTAGACACCATCACTGGAGGCAGGAAAAGACCAGAGCACATTAGAGTTCTGAGTGGCAGTGCAACTAAGACTATCAAAAGAAACCTGGCAGTGATGAGAGTGAGCCACAGCATTTACTGACAGGAGATTCACAGGACAGTGGGGTATGCAGAGTACATTTGTTAGAGTGATCGATGTTGGTAACCAATCACTACATAACACAATGGACCCTGCACCCACTGACTTCTGAATCACCCCGTCACCAGATTTGACTGGTGGTCCATTTTTGGAAGCATGATACACAGTGAACAAGGAGAGATCACCTGTGATAGACATTCCAGCTCCAGAATCAACATGCCAGACACCCGCAGACAGGCTTGGGCTACAGACGTTAGAGAATTTCGAAGTGCAAGAGAAAAGGACAGAGCTTACCTCCTACTTCTGCATAGCAAACCCATCAATCTGAGCCTGCAAGGAGGACATCTGCCTGGGAGTAAGCACAGCTGGAAGGGCCAAGTTGACAGGCATCGGCTCAGTACGCGATGCACCATCCTTGCCCCTTTTCAGATATGGGTACTTTGTCCAGCACCGTTCTACCGAGTGATCCTCCTTATGAGGGCATGGTCCCCAGGTACACTCCAGGCGCCTCTTGGTAGACCCGGAACTCTGAGAACCAGTGCCCTGCCTGCGCGGTTGTGCAGCATTGGCAGGGAACTGGGGAGAGTTACGGGACCAACCAGGATGCCTGGCGTCATTTCTGGGGAGCGCTATATTAAGAATATCTAGCGTCCTGTAGTCCTCTAGACAGGACCAGTACTCAACAGGCTGCTGGTTATACAGCAAGGTACCATACTTGATCCGCAGCGATTCGAAACGGGGCAGACTCGCACCATGAACTATGATGCCCATGGCATGACGCTGAGTCTGTGGACACCCAGCACTGCGGAGGTCAGCACACAGACCGCGAACTCGACGAAAGAAAGCGTCAACCTGTTCATGAGGGTCCATGACAGAATCAAGATACTCTTTCAGCGAGAGAGGGGCACGAGAGGCAAGGGCATCGGACTGCTGCCTCCGGATATGCAACAAGATATCCCGAGGCGTTGCAAAGTCCTTATATACCTTGACTAACGCATCCGTCATGTTGGCAAGCATCATGGTCAAGATCATGAACTCCTGACGAGGCAGGGGCAGTGCACTGAAACCCGACAGTGCAGGATCTGCAAGAGACTTACCATGAGAAGCTGAAGTCCCAGCAGCAGGGTCAGAGGCCCTGGGGGCTAGCGAATCACGAATCCCTAGGAAATACTCAGCAGCAAGACCAGCGTCATACGCGCGCTGGTCATCTAATTTCCTGATAGCTGACAGGGACTACGCAACACTCAACACTAGCTCGAAGTCAGGTCTAACAGGACAGAAAGGTTGAGGCACCTTGACAAACTGGTACCCCCGCAGGTCATTGTTCCTACGCCCAATGCCCCCAAAGGTCACACCATTCGCTGCAGGGTAGCTAATCCCCTGCTTAACCTGTCCTAGAAACTCCCTGCACTGGATACCAAGCTCTGAGAAAACCATTACGCGCCTAGGGCGACCATTCTTATCAACATTGGCCTGAGTGGCTTGCATATCCATCCTACCGTACAGAGTGCGGTTCAAGGATTCTCCATCAGAGTGCTCCTCGCGGATCTGACGACAGTCCTGCAACCGCAGGAGTAGAGAAGGTCCTCCAGTAAGCAGATGCTCCCAAGACGCGCATGACAGCGAAGGACGTCCAGAAGCAGGAGGACCAGGAGCAGGAGGCATCTCCACCGGCGGAGGCGGAGGCGGAGGGGGCACCTGAGAAGTGCCAGCAGAGGATGAGCGTCCAGCCGTAGCAGCAGCGTCTCGAGAACGAGTGTTGTAGCCAAGGAGCCCTCGCTCCATAGGCATGGTGAAAGACGCAGACCTATTCAGCAGAGACGGCTTGGCCGCCTCCGGGTGGACCGGTGGAAGAGACACAAGCAGAGGCGCAGACGAGGGCTCAGGCGGAGGAGCCGACGGATGTTCATACACTGGTGAGACAGGGGCAGTGTGAAACACACGAGTGGCAGTTGACGGAGTAACTCCAGTCGACGGAGTAGCTCCACCGAAGTCACCACTCATAGCACTCTGCAGATCATCTTCATCATCAGTAACATCGTCATCATCGCTGAATCTAGCAGCCGGGGGTGGAGGCTTCCTGGAGTACTCGATAATCTGAGTAGAGACACAGCAGAGACGCATAAGGACGTCCTCAACCTCCGGAGAGAGGCGTCGGACAGTAGGAGAAGAAACCGTGGAGGAGAAGAATTGATTGGGGGGGGTTACTTCCACGATGGCGGAAGGATTCTCATGACCGTCAGCAGAGGCCGCTGGCGCACAAACATCTAGCCGGTCATGAAGAGGAGCCGGGTCCTCCGCTGGAAGGACTCGGTCGCAGCCATTGCTGATAATGACACTGCGAATCCCGCGCGACCAAGAAAGACCATTTGACTCATGGAGTTTCTCAAAGCCGGCGGGAGTTCCTCGAGGAAGTAGCATTTGAAAAGCAGTGGTAATGTAAGGAGCCCGTAACCTATCAGCTTGTAAAGAGTGGACAGAGATGCGTTCGTAGAGTGGACAGAGATGCTTGCGTGAAGCAGACGCGCCAATCTATACACGGAGACGAGAATAACGTTACAAGGACAGGAGACCCATCAAGGGGCACCAGAGGAGGAAGGAGCGGCAGCCTGTACCCTGATCAGGGTACAGGCTATACAGTCCGTGTCAGGAGAACCGGTGACGCAGTCCACAGGAAGCAGTCACTACGGGAAGCTGTCACAGTACTGTCAGGGCCGATAGTTCTAAGGGAGTACACAAGGAGTCACCAAGACATAAAACAAATGAGAGCACCGCTATTCATGCTGATAAAAGCTAAATCGACCAAAAGCAAGAGCAGTGTGACCTACCCCTTAGCATGTGTAACTTCCTTTTGTGTCCCTCTTTCCCTTTGTTACTCTAATTGTCCTCAACGACGTGGTGCTGGGGCGTCACGAGGTCTTTTCATGCTGCTTTGGGACAGTCAGTGGGCGCATGCGGGGGGCGCATGGGCGACCTGACCCTGCGGGATTGACCACGTCGTTTTACAAGCTCGGTACATGAGTTTAAAAAATGACCTGTAACGCAGTGTAACGCCTAACAAAACTTTGGAGGCTGACCCTCCCCTCCCCCCCCCCCCCCCCCCCCCCCCCCCCTCAATAGAAATAACCAACATTTCAAAACTTAAATACCGCATGCGCCTTAAGTATTGGCAAGATTAAGTATTGGCAAATGTCATTCCCCCCTTAAAAGTGGGTCTCAGAAAAGCATGGCAAAACTAACTTGGCAAAGGGGTCTATGGCTTTGACTGTCTCAAGCTCAGACTTGAAATCCAGTTGGCAAGGGGTCTTCTGTTATTGTTACATTTCGTCGATACATGTTCACCAAGTAGTCTGACCAAGCTTACTGTAAAACCATGTAACAATTCAAAGCATGAGCATAAAACTTGCTAGGGCTTAGTAGCCAGACCGGTATATGGCTGGCTAGAGCCATGTAACCAAGTTCAAGTTCAAGTACATGTTTACAAAGTATTATGGCCAAGCTTGCTGAAAATAAAACCATGTAGAAATTCAAATCAGGAACATTTAACTTGCTAGGGCTTAGTAGACAGAGTACCATGGTAACCGTAACTTGGCAAAGGTCAACTACCTGGAGTGGTCTCAAGCTGGATCCCTAATCCGGTTTGGCAAAGGGTCGTTTGCCAAACCGTTTGCCAATACGTCAGGTGCATACGGTATGGCTTATGGAGTTCCATGCAAGGGCGCACACAATGGCTTCCTCAGAATTCCCGAACACTTAAAATATCAGTTCTGCCCCCCCCTTCCCCCCCCCCCCCCCCCCCCCCCCCCCCCCCCCCCCCCCCCCCCGGGATCGTCACCTAATAAGAGTGTAACGATACAGCTATCTTTGGTTCCGGAGACAGTTCCAATGCAAGGTCTGCGGGTCAGGAAATATTGCTGTGCGCGCTTAGGACTGTTTATTTTGTATATTCCTGTTGGGTGGGACACTCTGGTGTAATACTGATCAACATAGAAGGATCCGGCTGGCTAATCGGCAGATGTATCTCCAGCTAGTATCCTTAAAATTATCGTTTTTGTTATCAAACCTTGCTGTGGCAACTTATGGGTGAGTCAAAATACTGATGGTTGTGTGTGTCTTAACATTATCAACTGCATCATGTCTCTGCCTCCACCTTGCTATATTAGCTGTGTACACGTACGCCTTGCCGCCTCGCTGCCAGTCTGAGCAGCTGTTAGTTCAGTTGTTTTTCTACAACTTACTCTCACCTCTACTTTGACTGTGCTCAGGGATTCCCCCCCCCCCCCCCCCCCCCCCGCTATATAGCTAGTTTTGACCCTGTTTTAGCGAAATTATCGCTATAAAAAAGTCATTATTTCTTATGTGCCCTAACCGGCCCTAGAAAGTTATAAAAGCTGTAAAAAGCTATAAAATGCTATAAAAAGTACTAAAAAGCTATAAAAAACACTGAAACGCTGTCCCTGGAGGAGGCCTAAAACCATAAAGCTAGAAGAACCCACTTTCATATTGAAAAATATCGCTGACTGTGCCCCGCCCATTCTGGCTCTGTCATAGGGCGCTACCACAGTCGGCGGGTACATCGGTGTCAGCCCCGGGACGGCAATTACAGGCGAGACGAGCTTCTCCTACACAACCGAACCGACCCCCAACGGCCGCGCAAGCATTGCTATTGCTGCAACTGCCAAGGCCGACCTGACCACGGCATCTCTCGATGCCGCGGGCCGCGACGAGAATGTGACCATGATCACCGTGCTTAACATCGGAGGGCTCACCTTCACCCCTGGCTTGTACAAGGCCTCTGTCTCACTTGAGGTCTCATCGGGCACCTTGTACCTCTCAGGCAACGGCGTGTTCATTTTTCAGATGGCGTCGACGCTCCTGGTGAGTACGGTGCAGAGAAAGACAACATGCATGGTCAGCAAGCAGTAGTACTGTCATCGAAACCACATCCATACCAGTGCCTATGTGCAATTATCGCCTTTGCACACTTAGATCCATCCGTGATCTCCCTCCCTTCCCCCATATCTCCTCTCCCCTCCCCTCTGATCTCAATATTACTAATAATTAGGGACCGGCATATCATATGATGTTGACCAAAGTCGAGTATGATATTACCGGTATATGTTATCATACAAATTGCATAATATGAAATTGTATATAAATGGTAACTTTGGCCCAGTCAGACTGCTGGCATCATATGATATCATATGATGACATGATGTCATATGATATCATATTGCCGTTACCTACTAATAATTCTCTTGTTGTTCCTGCTCCCCTCGTACCCCCGATGAAGGCTCTATAAACTATAATTCCCCTTTCCGATTCTCCCCAGGTGAGCACTGGTATGAAAATGGTTCTTCTGAACGGTGCACTAGCTAGCAACATATTCTGGAGTGTTGGCAGCGCTGCGACATTTATGGTCGGCTCCGAGGTGGTGGGCACCGTCATGGCACAGAGCTCCATCAGTGTCTTGACTGGTGCTACTATCACGGGTCGGCTGTTTGCGTTGAATGGAGCCGTCACCTTGCAAGCCAACGTTATAGCTTTCCCATCACCAGCATGTCTGTCTACTGAGTACGAGGACATTCGAGAGCCCCCCAGTTACGACAGGATCTGCATGGGTGAGTTATGACCAAGGTCCCTCCCCCCACACCCACACAGTAACCCTCACTACTTCACCCCCACCCCCACCACTTCACCTCTCCCACACACACAAACACAACATCCACCTTCCCACCTGCTCCAGTAACCCACCAGATCTGCCGCTTTTGGGGGGAGCCCCCTCTTCAAGGGGGCGGGAGCCCCCAGGGTTACCCATTTGTCTGTCTGTACGACTTTCTGACCATGACGAAGACTGACACAACAGCCAACAGCCTCGTAACTAACTAGCTTCCGTTGCCACCTGTCGCTCCGTTGCAAATACCTCTCCGCCAACTTTTATTGCAATTCAAAGGATGATTTGGGAAGCACACTTTGTACTTCAGACTTAGTTCTCAGAATCTCAGGCCAATTATCGAGAATTCTCGCGAGAATTCTCAGAGTTCCAGGCCAAATTCTCGATTTCATGTACGAAGTCCGGGTTCTTCAGAAACCTTGAACCCAAATCATCCGCTGAGTGGCTATAACGTCGCTTGCGACGCTGCATAAAACTTGTTTTGTATCCTCAATTATCTGCTCGCTCCTCGGCTTCATTGTGTTGCTCATGGATAGCTCATGGCTGCTCTTTTTTGACCCTCCCCAGGGCTCTAATTTTAAAGATTTGCAAACATTTAAAACCAGAATCATGGGTTGCTCTTGTTGGCCAGATCTTGTTACACATCTAGAGATTGTGGTGCTGCTATCGGTCTAGTTTCGGCCTCTTACAATAGCGCAAGCTTTAAAAGTGTGCCCTTTCCAGCATAAAGTGCATCACACCAGAGCAGTCCATTTTACCAGTTTAGACCCATGAAGACCAGTTTGTCACCAGTACCCCCCAAAAGATAGTCAGTCTGCCAGCAAAAAAAGTAAGCAATTAGCCTGCCAAACACCAGTCAGCCTACCAAAATTCCATTTTTACCCTTTTTGGTTCAGCAAAATAGGACATCGTCATTGGGAGAACCCGCCCTGGCCATGCCCCCGTGCTAAGCCCTGCTGCCCTGCCCCTGTAGACGACGATGTGGATGGCGAGCTGCCTATTGAGGGGTAGCTTAAATGGGCTTGCTAGACCTTGGCTCAAGATAAATTGCAAGGAACGGGGGCTATAGAGAAGCAAGCAAGCACACACACACACACATGTACACACATATACATATACACTCACAGCTGTGCACGCACAAACCCACACACTTACATCAACGTAAACAGTCACACACACACTCAGTACTCAACCTGGTCCACACCAAGTGGCTAAGCTCCACAACACAGGTTAACCATGCACAAACACACACACAAACGCACACCAACCCCCTCCACACACACACAATCACACACGAGCATGCTGCATACTCTCCCGCACGCACACACATGCACCCATCCTTCTTTGCTCCCATTCACTGCCCACCAACCTATCCGAGCACTCACACAAATGTATCTCTCACACACACGCACGCTCACAGGCTCACACACACTCACACACACACACAACTTGCATGCAGTTATAGTTATCATATTATGCCCGACTTGCGGCTTAGATCCTCTGACTTGCTAAACATCAGATATTCATCATTTGTTAATCCCAATGTGCTTACATTGATGCTTGTAGCACTGGAAACCTGCACACACACGCACACACACACTCTCTATTCTTTACTCGCTAGTCCCCTTGTGCTTACATTGATGCTTGTAGCCCTGGAAACCTGCACACAAACACACACACAAACACACACACACACTATTCTCTAGTCGATAATCCCTTTGTGCTTACATTGATGCTGGCAGCCCTGGCAACCTGCTCCGAAAATAAGTATGAGTCTGGTGCACCCGACGCTAATACCAACCGAGAGTGCTCAACAGGTATGGCCTCCCTTGCCTTCCTTGCGTGTAGTTGTATGTTGCGTTGCTGTTCATGGGTATGTCAAATGGCCTTGCCAGACTTCTTTGCCTGACTTTGTTTTTCTTGATCAATTGTGAGGAACGAAGGGCTATTGAGATGCAAGCACACACGCACCTGATACATGCTCACATACATGTGCACACACGCACACACAGACTAATGTACAGATACACGAATGCACTTACATCAACGCACACACAGACTAATGTACAGATACACTAATGCACTTACATCAACGCACACACAGACTAATGTTACAGATACAACGTCTGTGTCTCCTGTCCTTATCTTTCCTATATGCACTTTTTTTTTTTTTTTTCTTTTTTTTTCTTTTTCTTTTTCTTTTTTTTGTTTTCTTTTTTTGTTTTTTTTTTTTTTTTTTTTTTTTTTTTTTTTTTTTTTTTTTTTTTGTTTTTTGTTTTTTTTTTTTTTTTTTATTTTTTTTTTTTTTTTTTTTTTTTTTTTTTTTTTTTTTTTTTTTTTTTTTTTCTTGTTTTTTTTGTTTTTTTTTTTTTTTTTTTTTTTTACTTTACACTTTTTTTTTTTTTTTTTACCCAATCAACGCCACACAGACTAATGTACAGATACACGAATGCACTTACATCAACGCACACACCAGACTAATTGTACAGTATCAGCTACTTCCTTCCATCAACGGCCACACACAAGACTATTGTACATTTAACCACTATGCACTACATCACGCCACACAGATTGCAGCTTTAAGCACTTTCCTTAAGAGTGGACAGAGGATTATGCAGCGGGAGACAGACGCGCCAATCTATACCGAGACGAGAATAACGTTACCAAGCCAGACCTAACACTAAAGGACACCCAGCGGTGGGCGAAGTGGATGCCTGTAACCTGAATATACCCCTAAGTCCGGATCTTTTGTCACCCTGACACTAACCGTTTTAACACAGGAATGTCAGGGGAGAGACCGATAAGACACAGAGAGACAGGCAGTCAATAGGAAGCTGACACTGAGTCACTAAAGGATGACTCAGTTCTACGGGAAGCTATCACTATGGGAAGCTATCAGGGCCGAAAGTTCTAAGGGAGTACATAAGTAGTCACCAAGTCATAAAACGCTTGAGAGCACCGCAATTCATGCTGACACTCCACCTATGACACAGGTGACCTACATACTACTACTACTCCACCTATGGCACTGGGGACATAGAACTATATGTAACAGATTAAAAAAAAAAATTAAAGAACTCCGAAAAACGAGAGAACTTCAAATGTAACCCAAGGGTGTAAATGAAGGAATGGACCAAGGCAAAAATACCAAAGAGTGCCAAGGGAGAAAAGAGGATAACCGAATATCAATGACGGGTAACAACGGTATAGAAAACCCGATCCGGGAATAGGAACCTAATGCCATACATTGATAACCAAAAAACAAGAAACGTATGTAACCAAAAAACTAAAAATGACCCTAAGAGTAGCGGTCATCTCCCAATCATACGACAAACCGTGCCAGAATCACAGGCAGAATCAAGGGCTTGGGTGATGGGGTCAGCAACAGTTATCCACATGTTAACATAGGCAAACAGCCCAGTTGGCCCATCCCTCCACCATCTCCTTTGATGTAGTGTTATGAATAAACAGCAATGTCGTGCTGCTAGGCGAGCTGGCCAGTTCTCAGGTGGCCCAAACTCAGTGGAACCTAATTGTCACTCTGAATTGTTTAACCACAGCCCAAGGCCAGACCCAGATTCCCCCCTCAAGTTTCTTCACCCATTGGACTCCTGGCAGCCTGGACAGGGCCCTGATACTCCAAGCCCTCACTAGAGCTTATAGCAACATAGGCTGTCGCTTGCTCCACTCCCAGTAAACAATGCACCCACCCATCTAGAACTTCTGCAAAGCCAGTCCCTGAGATCTTCCTGTCATAACCCATCATCAGCATAAGAATGAGTCCACTAAAGAACAGTCAAAGTGAATCGGGCTGTGGGTGTAGTGAACCCCCGGTGAGAAATGTGGTTTTTCCAAATCAGAGTAACCGGTTGGCCAGCCCCCCCAGAGATGACCTGTATGGTGTGGCAGAGAACCTGATACATGCTAACCTCAAGGAAATATCAGGCCTGTGCACTCGAGGTAAGCCTCAAGGCACCTACAATAGAGAGTGTACTGGCTTTATTAGACCGGCAGGGGGGCTCTTCCAGGGCGTCAGAAAACAGTGGATGTTGGCCATGGAGCAGCAAACTTGGGTGCGGGGCAAGCAGCAGTAATAAACCAAACCTGCTCCCCAGATCAACAATTAAGTGTTGCTTGAGAGATGATTGGATCTGAACACACCTCCTTCCATGAAGTCCCCGGGTAAAGTCCAATGTCCAACAGAAGGGACTGAATTGGGAACATCCCATCCTCTTTGACCTCCCGACCACTTTGCTTCCACTGCCTGGACGTCAGCAACATCATCCTATCCCGCTCACTAAAGCACTGATAAAGGTCATCACATAGTCCCAGGAACATGCTTCCACCCACCATCAGATCCCCTCCTAAAGTACAGAGAGCAGGTTCTGTGCCTGCAACACAGTCAGCCATGAGCAAAACCAGAACCCGCTTGACACCCTACTCCCAAGCTTCTGGGTGCCTGCCTTGCGTCAATCCATAAGTGACTTGATCAGTTTGCAGACACAAGTGGGACCCAAACCGTAGGTGTCCCAAGGTGCCTAAAGCCCTCAGGGCTGGTTGGCAGTAACAGTCCAACCAGGCTCCAGCTTGGCATTTTAGGGAATGCAGTCTTGATGTCTAGCTGCGACCAACATCTTCTATGAGTGATGGCAGCCAGGAGACCAAGAACCTTGCTTTTGGAGGGAGACAAGGGCATATACATCAGAAAATCCAGCCCAGGACGCTGCAGAAAACCACGGACCACAAAACGGTGGCCCTGCGCTATAGTAACCATCAACACCAATCTTTTCTTTCAACAAATAACCACCCTGCCCGACCGGAGCTTCTTGCTTATACAGGCTATGGAGGGAGAACCCATGTACCACATGGTCCATGAAGGGAAGCCATCTCATCCTTCATGGCAAGAAGCCACTGATCCCTGTTAGGGTTGGTATTAAACATGGCAAAGCTTTGTAGTTCGTTTCAGTGGTGGAATGCAACAGATTCTCCCACGTACAAGCAGTTTTTACTCGTACATTTGCGAGCGGGTGCTTATCAGCAGTTATCACGTAACCATTAGTCTGAGCCCAGTGCAAGAACTACTGCTGGTGAACAGGGCCCCCGGACCTCTTTGCCTCTAAATCAACGAAGCCTGGTCCGACCGGAACCACCTCCAGCCCATACGCAGTATCCGAGTCCTGACCCCACGGTTCAAGATCAGCACTTGCCATCATCTGCAACGGCTAAATCATCACCCACCCCCGGACCTCCCTGAGTAATCTATCCAAGATACTCGCCTGTAGGGAAGCCATTCCACCAACTCATCGAGCTATCAGGTATGATGGGGAGTATGATTACTATAGGCAATGGATTCTAATAAAAGGAATCCACTATGGTCGCCTGAGTTTTTTCGGTGTAAATCCAACGACTTTCACCGACGGAAATGTGAACGCAGCATGGGATGGCCGGCGACCCCCTAAAGTTCCGGCTAAGAATTTTGTCCTTAAGGGAGGAGGCCGCAGAAACTCGCCCGCCCATTGTGGTCCTCTACCGCAAAAACAGTACCACTGCCCCCGACCTAGGTCGCCAGAGTCATCTATGGCCAGGAACCAGTGTTCAACAATTGGTCGGGTGTAACACAAACGGTCCCTAAGGGAATCACCCCGCAACCTCAGGCATGTGTTCCGTTGAATTGGCGCAGGGGATGCTAAGACATATGTGCTACTCCCATCATAGGGGTTAGCCTCAGTGAATGCCAGTTATGATCATCAACCGCTCATAGTAGAGTAATCACTGACTCTCGTACTTACCTGGGGCGCAACTTATAGGCACCCAACACAAAATAGACCCTTTACTCACCAGAGAATACCCAACCAGTCTACCAGATAACGCCCTTTCGTCCCTCTGCTTATCTTACGTGTTTTCCCTTTTGCTAGAGTAACATAAGCAGCGCGCACCCAACACACGTAATAACGACACAATCAGGTTTCACCCCATAAAAAACTCAAAGGTTGTCTTGGCGTTCCCTTGGTTTATGCAGACGGTTTTTCTAAGGTACCGAGCATCCAGGAAGGCATAGGGTAGGGCCAAAGGACTTTAGTTAATCTAGACTCCAAGTTGATACTCCCTCTCTATATTCTGAAGGACCCCCATTAGTCCCTTTCCACAGTTTGGCAATTCCTGCTGTGGCAGTGTCTGCCAGACAACCTCATGTACGTGCCCCAAACGCTTCTAAAAACCAAGCCTGTAACCATTAAATGCAACTAAATAGAACTCTTTTAGCCCTGTCCAAGTCGTCAGAACAACTTACCTAGGTCACAAACCTCCTGCATCTATTGTCAACCCAATGTTGTCAGGGCTTAATGTACAATGTCTGGACATGGCTCAGTGGAGCATCAGGGGAACCGTTGGTCCTCACGACAAGCACTACAACCATTCAAGCATAGCGCAGGAGACGAATTTGTCCGTTAGCAGTGCGCAACAAGATATTAATCGAAACGGTATCCCCACGAAGACCCCTGAATATATAGAAAGCCAAGGGTGCCATGGATATGCCAAGTGTGAAGTGACGTTGGGTAGGGGGAGTGCAAGGGACCGGGCAGGTGCCAATGCCCTTTCTTTAGGAGAAAGGGAGACGCTGGTGGGCCGCTTTAGCCTTATTGTACAAGCAAAGTCACATGTGGATGGCTATACCTCTCACTTGATGAAGTGCCAGCAAGGGTAGAGTTCTGTAAGAACCAAAACCGAGGAAATAACCAAACGAACTTGACAAGGTTGTTGCCAGGCGATCATAACCGGTGATGACCCATCGCCTAGTGGAACCACAACCCATAGCAAGGAAGGTGAAGTCTAGGATGCTAACAACTCCCAGCCGTCCCATCATCAACAAATCAGGTGGCAGGGGAAGCCAATGGATAATGATTCACAAATAACCTCAAACACGACTGGGAGGTGACAAGGCCTACGTAATGGCAAACTTATCCCACCATCACTATAAGCAAGGAAAGGACCAGAGCACAGAATAGACCCACTGAAAGTGGCGATTACAGCAACTAATACTATACAAGAGCGGATCTTAAGCAGTGGAAGGGATGATACTTACAAGCAATTGTGTACGAGGGAGATATGTACGTTGGCAATATAGGGGTAGTAATAAACTTATCTTTCCTGACTTTTAAAAAGAGCACAAGAACAGAAAACCCCCTGGACGCTTAGATGGTCCACCGTAATTTTTATTATCCCTTTTTGTTTTCTTCTTGAGACTTCTCATTTTGTAGCTTCATACTACACCGGTCGCCTGTAGGGGTTGTTTGAGATCTGGGTCCCCCCCCGCCCGCCCCCCCCCCCCCCCCCCCCATGGCTCTAAGGGGTTTATACCTGACCCACCAGCGGAGGTTGGTTTGTGGGAGTTTGGTTTGTTTGTCCTCGACACACACCTGAATGTAATGGGGGTTTTTTGCTTTGTGGGTGCTTTTATCTTTTGTTGGTTTAGAAAGCACAAGTCTCATACACCCTCAGTGCGGTTGTCCCCCAAGTAGACTTTAACAATATGAATGTATGTAATGTAGAACATTTTGGTTAAGTGAATGTGATGTTTGGTAACCAGCGGTCACTACATAACGACAATGGTCCCCCGATAGGAAAAAAGCGCCTCGTGTACCGTTGTTCAACCCACCACCCATCAGCAACTCGAACTGTGCAGCACAACAGGCTGCAGAATTCAAGACACATGTGACACGACTATCACCTGATGATGTTGACTCCAGCTTCCCGCAGGATGCTCACCTGGCCACAGATACCGGCTTTCAGAAGCGGGACCTTGGGCTTGAAATGTTTTGAGACTTAGATTCGTGCAATAACCATAGGACAAGCTTACCTCCTAAGTTCTTCTTTGGAAAGGTGCGTACCCATGGGTGCGAGTCTTAGCCTGCAAGGACGACAGCTTGCTTACAGTTTAAGCGACCTAGGGAAGGCCAAAGTCTCCGGGCACCGGGGGGATTCAGATCTGAGGTGGGGGAGCACGCCCCTTGGGACCCTTTTGACTGATTCCCGGATCTGAATTTGTAGAAGCAGGCGGTCTATCCCGAGTGGCTCGTTTTCGAACGCACCAGGGTTTCCCCAAGGTGCAAGATCCAAGCCGCCTCTTTTTGTCACACACGGGGGGACCAGTGCGGAACCTGATAAACCAGATCCCTTGTCCCCGCTGGAAAGCAGCATTAGCATGTGATCTGGGGAGGGTCGCTGGACCATCCAGGATGCCTTGGAGGTCAGACCAATGGGTAGAGACACATTTACAAAATCAATAGAGCGATCTAATACTCATCAAGGCGGGGGGCCCAGACCATTTAATCTAACGTCGTTGTTCTTGGGTAAACTCAAAGGCCAGAACTGGACTGGACGCAGGCGTGAATAGAATAACGGACGGGGAGTGAGTGGAAGTGGGATGCGCAACACATTGTATGTGTAGTGTGCAACCGCTGGGGTGACAACGAACGTGGGCCAGCGGGCTAGGTAGCGGAGCGCCGCAACACTGTGTCGAACAGGAGAGCAACTAGGTGGCAAAACACAAACTGGCCGCAGAAAGCGACCTGCGGGAAAAGAACACAAAGGGGTCCAAGGAACCACGGGGTTCAGAGTATTTGTTTTTTCTTGTCCAGCAACTACGAAGCTTCCAACAAGCATGAGGGGAACAACCCGAGCAGCAAGGGCAAATCAAACATGCTGATGGGGTGCCCAGGATCTTATAATGGCAGTAAATATAAAAAGGTCGTCAGAGGTGGGGAAGGGGAAGTAGCAAAAATCCTGAACCCTGTACCATCGGTTTCCTTCCAAATGTCGCGAGCATCAATGGGTTTGATACACCCCCCCCCCATGAACTCCTGGCGTTGCAAAGGGGCCAAGGGTACTAAATCCTAACATGCAGATCTACACGAGTCCCCGACTAGGAGAGGCAGGTCGGGTGGAGGCAACAGGCCGAAAACCGGCGTGGCCAATCCAAATCCATAGCGCGAACCGACAGAAAGTTCACTCTGCAGCGATGCGCATCATATGCACGCTGGTCATCAAGGTTCTCAATCTCATCAAAGACTCGCAACATTTACGAGTACTCAAAATCTGGCATATAGTACAAAAGCTAGAGGAACTTTTGGCAACGGGGTTACTGCGTAGATTTGCATTTTCGAACTCCCAATCCACCAAGTAGGCACCACCAGGAGTGGGGTATCCATCCCTGCCTGCCACAGGCCCCGATAAAGCACGGCAAATGCCAATGCCCCACCTCAGAGAACACCCATCACTCGCCTATCCCCGCCCCTTCGTATCTCAGATTAGCCCGATTGGCAGCCTGATACTCCTACCGTACAAAGTGCGGTCCAATAGTCACCAGCTTCTGCGGCCTGCGAATTGGCCGCAACTCGCAACATCCAAAGGCGCTCAGGTTGGGAAGCCATCAACAGGGTGGCTCCAGGGATAAGCCATCCCAGGAGCGATTTCGGTAGTCGGGCAAGGGGGGGAGAAAAGGAGAAGGGGCAGGAGGCTGCTCCACCGTGGATGTGGGGAGGTGGGATTCAGTAGGGGTCCAGCAGCAATCGCTGTGGCATCTGGGCAGCAGCAGCAGTCCTCACGAGACCGCGTGTGGTAGCCAAGCCAGAGCTCGCTCAGAATGTTTGGCGAACAAGGGGAGGGGAGGATCAAAGGACCAAGTGGACGATCTTCTCAGCAAGTCCCGGCAATAGCCAACTCAGTCAGCAGGTTGGATGCGAAGGAAGCAGTCGGAGCGTGTAGACAAAGGAGGAGGAGGATGAGAGGAGGAGCCAACTGTGCTCTCACACCGGGAGATCCAAAACACGATGGCAGTGAATGTTGCTCCACCGAGTCACACTCCGCGCACTCTGGTAGGTGGTTTCCCTCTCGCCCCCGTCTCGCATCCTCAGTGGTGTAGCCATCTTCATTCTTATGGCGAGCAGATCAGCATTGTCCAATAACTCACACGGGCAATCAGGGAGGCGGAAGGAGAAGACTTGTATTGATGATCGGATCCCTAGACGCCAAGCATAGACGCATCAGAATATCCCCTACCCTCAAGGAAAGGATGCGTTGGACAATAGGAGAAGGAGGGAGAGAAATGGAGGTTTTTGGTTAGGGGGGGATTTCCTTTCCAGGTGGCGGAAGGAGACTCATCTAAGCACAGAGCGCTTGCGCGCACTCATCAGCAATCAGTGGAAACGAGTGTCTTGAACGGCAGACTGCGGTCCCCCGCAGCCATTGGATACATGACGCTCCCCATACCGCTCACCACGACAAACCATTCCTGTGGGTAGGCTTTTCGAAGCGGCAGGATGCCCACGCGGACAGTTGCATTATAACTCAGTGGTTATCGAGATGAAGCCCCAGAACCTATCAAGCTATCAAGCACTTCTAAGATTGGAACCTAGATGTTGCAGCGGAGACAGACGCGCCAATCTTATACCCAGAGACGAGAATACGTTACAAGCAAGACGTAACACTAAAGGACAACCAGCGGTGGGCCGGAGTGGATGCTGTACCTGAAATGACCCTAAGTTCCCGATCTTGTTCACCCAACAAAACCGTTTTAAACCAACAGTGACATGTCAGGGAGAGACCGATAGACACGACAGACAGGCCCAAGTCCAATATGAAGCTGACACTGAAAGTCACTAAATGATGACTCATTTTCTACGGCAAGCTATCAACTATGGGAAGCTATCAGGGGCCGATAGTTTCCTAAGGGGTACTAAGTAGTCACCAAGTCCCTAAAACGCTGAAGAGCACCGCATTCGCTGACAACAACAGACGAATGTACAGATCACACGAAATGACTTACACACGCACACACAGACTATTGTACAGATACCTAATGCACTTACACAACGCACAACCCAGACTAAGTGTACCATATACAACACAATGCACTTACATCACCGCACCCACCGACCATGTACAGGTTACAACTAATGCAAACTTACATCAACAAACACACAGACTAATGTACATTTACACTAATGCACTTACATCAACGCACACACAGACTAATGTACAGATACTCTAATGCACTTACATCAACGCACACACAGACTAATGTACATTTACACTAATGCACTTACATCAACGCACGCACAGACTAATGTGCATTTACACTAATGCACTTACATCAACGCACACACAGACTAATGTACAGATACACGAATGCACTTACATCAACGCACACACAGACTAATTACAATTCACTACTGCACTTAACATACATCAACCACCCAGACTATGTACTCAGATACACTAATGCACTTACATCAACGCACACACAGACTAATGTACAGGTACACTAATGCACTTACATCAACGCACACACAGACGAATGTACAGATACACTAATGCACTTACCTCAACGCACACACAGACTATGTAACATTACACTATGCCCTTAATCAACGCACACACAGACGATGTCACCTATACCTAATGGCACTTACCTCAACGCACACACAGAACAATGTCAGTTTACACTATGCCCTTACCATCACGCACCTACGCAGACCTCAATTGTCCAGATACAAAAATGCACTACATCAACCGCACACACAGACTAATTTACAGTAACTAATGCACCTTTACATCAACGCACACACGACCTAATGTCATTTTACACTATGCACTTACTTCCCGCCACCAGACTAATGTAAAGTACAACTAATGCATTACCCTCACGCACACACAGACTAATGTAACAGATACACAAAGCCACTTACATTCACCGCACACGCAGCTAATGTACATATCCTAAGCACTTACAATCAACGCACACACAGAACTAATTGTAACTTTACACTATGCCTTACCTGAACGCAACACACGACTAATTCAGATCACTAGCAACTTACATCAACGCACACACAGACTAATGTACAGATACACTAATGCACTTACCTCAACGCACACACAGACTAATGTACAGATACACTAATGCACTTACATCAACGCACACGCAGACTAATGTACAGATACACTAATGCACTTACATCAACGCATACACACTCACCTGCACACCCACCTGTACATACACATACATATATAGGGCTCAATAGTTCGCGTCATGTTGTACCCTGGTTGTTGCCTCTACAAAATTCCTTTCAAATTCTACCCTCAATTAAGGTCCTACCACCAAAAATCTGGTGCATTCCTTGAGCCCATGCACAACTGATAGCAGACTTGTGAATAGTACATGGGTGAGTGGGAAGGGTGCTGAGGGGTACCAAGATGGGGGATATGGAGTGGAGGAATGTTGAAAGAAAGAAAAAAAGTGAGCTGCCTGTGAGTCGAAGACTGCGAACCAAAATTAAATAATTCAGGCTGTGCAGATGACAACATAAGTGAGAACTAAAAAACGGACCAAAATATGCAAATTAATAGGGTTTGGGCTGATAGATACCCGAATGAAAAAAATCTCCAGATTTTACCCGAATGAAAAAAATCACAATTTTTTTGATTGAGGGATTAGCCTGTCAAAAATGTCCGTGTGTGTGTATGTGTGTCCGTCACAACCTACTTTTCAGGTTTCACTTCAAATCACAAAAAAACGAAACATTATATAAGATATCCCAAATATAATGATAATATAAACATTTTCATTCGGGACGCGCCTCCAGGCGCCCTTTATACCCTATCAGCTTTGTAATCACTCCGGTAGAGTGGACAGTAGATTAAAGCAGCGGAACAGACGCACCAATCTATACACGGAGACAAGGATAACGTTACAAGCAAGGACTGACACTAAAGGACACCAGCGGTGGGCGAAGTGGATGCCTGTAACCTGAATAGACGTAGTCACCAAGTCATAAAACGCGTGAGAGCACCGCTATACATGCTGATATACCCGAATGAAAAAAATTACAATTTTTTTGATTGAGGGATTAGCCTGTCAAAAATGTCCGTGTGTGTGTGTGTGTGTCCGTCACAACCTACTTTTCAGGTTTCACTTCAAATCACAAAAAAACGAAACATTATATAACATATCCCAAATATAATGATAATATAAACATTTTCATTCGGGACGCGCCTCCAGGCGCCCTTTATTTGAAGAGGGATTAGCCCCATTAAAATGTCCGTCCGTTAGTTAGTCCGTGTGTCACAAACCAAATTTTCAGGTTTTATGAAAAACATCAAAAAAGTTGAACATTCTATATTTTTGATGAATTATAAGACTTATTTATAACGGACAAATTCTGACCAGAGCCCATATGAGCATCGCAATTCACGAAAAGGAGCTCAGGTTGGGCCAAATAGCTACAATTAACGGTTAACAATTTGATTTACGGGTGTTTTGAGCTAACATTTCAAATTTGAACCACTTAAACATGTGCGTCTACATAGGTTTGGGAGCAGAATTGTGGTCAAAAATTGAAGGCGAAACATGTAAGCATCACAATGGACGAAACATTCCCCTAGGGCACTTGTGCTATAATTACCCCACGGACCCCACCTCAGGGCTGTGCGTGGGGCGGGGGCGGGGGCCACCGGGCGGGGGCAGGGGCAAGCCACGCCACCTGCCGCTGGCCAAAAACCCGTTCAGGAGGACGGGACATACCGTTCACGGGGGCAGGGGCAAGCCACGCCACCTGCCGCTGGCCAAAAACCCGTTCAGGAGGACGGGACATACTGTTCACGTCTGGGCTGGGCCGAAACATGCAATATCTTGTACAAATCCCGTAAAATCAACCATACACCTGATTGGCCTCATTTTTCTTGCATCAAATTCTTTAAAAAAAGTCACTCTACACGCATGCATTTCATTACATTACGGAAACGTTCAATACTGCCTAAAAATCAACAACCCTTCTAAAACTTTCGTCACTTCATAGTTAACAATGCTAAATCATCAATCCATTCGTTGGAATTCAATCAATTTAAAGCCTCCAGGAGCCCTTCAAATTTTATCCTATTCGAATTGATACAATTTAAAGCAATGACATGCATTCAAACCACGTAAATTAAATTAAATGGAAAGGAATATATCGAATTAAAATAACACAACATTAAATACAATTCAATTTAATTAATATAATACATTGAATTAAGGATTCGAATAATTTCATTCGGGACGCACCTCCAGGCGCCCTTAATAAACATATCATATACGGTTACACGTTCATACGTATAAATACGCAGTTTTTCTCTCGAATCAACCTTAAATACGTCCTATAAAAAACGTGTATTCTGTACTTCGAAAATTACAGCACGTATTCTGGCGCTTAATGTTATTGGTTGTCATTCATTTTTTTAAATAATCAGTCATTTTTAGCTTTGTACTGGGTATTACATAATGCTTGGTTCTTTTCTAATTCGGCCACATGGAACCATCAAGACACACACTACATACATGATTCCCAAACACTATTGATCCTATCCCCTAAAGGCTAAACCCTTCCCCATGTGCTTTGGCTCTCACAGATGTGGACGAATGTGCGGACGGAAGTGATACCTGCAGTGATGATGCAGCATGCACCAACACTGTAGGCAGCTTCACTTGCGCTTGCAACAGCGGTTTCACTGGCAATGGATTTGATTGCACAGGTGCGTGTGTGGGACCATCCTAGTTCTGGTAGTCTGGTGCCATAGCTGCTCCTCTTGGCATGGCTACCAAACTCACCAACTTTTTGTCACACATCATTCACAGCTTCGGAGTTTAAGGCTAACGTCCGACCAAATTATCCCTAATAGGGCTATGAGCTCAATTAGCCCTAATCATGCACAACTAATTTAGCCAAACTTAGCCAAAACAACTCAGAAAACGTGCCATGTGTGTAGAAGAGTGTTGTTATGCATCCTACTGACCTTTGTGGCAATTGTGTATGACCTGGCCGTTATGATTACATGATGAAGTAGCTCATAACTGCGGGAGCGAACGGAGATCACCTTATTATTATATCAAGTTATCAACACGTTACATTGGAGGAAAATAAGTACATAAGTACATAACAGAATATGTCAAACATCCTGGATGTGTCTGTCCAAACTGTAGTCCACTGTTAATGTTTTTTTGCTACGTAGCGTACGTAGGGCACGACAGGCTACGTTGGGCTATGTAGGGCTGCGTACGTAGGGCTACGTAGGGTACGTACGATGGGCTACGTAGGGCCACGTAGGGTCGTCCGACGGGATAGGTAGGGCTGCGTACGTAGGGCTACGGTACGTACGACGGGCTACGTCGGGCTGCGTACGTCGGGCTACGTAGGGCTGCGTACTATGGGCTGCGTGGGGCTACTACGGGCTGCGCACGTAGGGCTACGTAAGGTACGTATGACGGGCTACGTGAGGCTGCATACAACAACGTGCCAATTCTCTTCTCTAGACCTCTAGTTAGCCCTATAATACGGGTTTTATTTCAGTGCTAATTAGTGCTACTAGAGCATAGTGCTATTAGAGCACTAAGCTCTTTAGTCCCCCCCCCCCCCCCCCCCCCCCCCCCCTCCTAACCCTACACATCATGTGCCCAATGTCCTACTAGAACTCATGCTGTAAGATCTATGTGGTCATGCTTTAATAACTTTACACGCACTCAAGTGAGTGATTCGATGCAAGGGCTGTGACACCCTAGACGTGGGCATTTAGTGACCCCTTTAGTTGTTGTATAGTTATTTGTAGTGCACACATGCATTGTCTATTAATCCCTCCCAATGAGATCTTGCGATCCAGGGTAGTACGCAATGCTTAGTTCTTTTCTAATTCAACGGAATGGAACCATCAAGACAGACACTACATGCACAATTCCCCAATGCTATTGACTTTACCCCCTCAATTGCCCCTCAATTGCCCCTCTCTTTACCCCCTCAATTGCCCCTCACTTTACCCCCTCAATTGCCCCTCAATTGCTATTGACTTTACCCCCACAATTCCCCAATGCTATTGACTATACCCCCTTAATCTACAACCCTGTCCCATTTATTTCGGCTCTCACAGATTTGGACGAATGCGCGGCAAACACCCATGGCTGCAATGCTCAAGCATCTTGAACCAACACTGAAGGCAGCTATGCTTGCACCTGCAACAATGGTTTTGCTGACAATGGATTGGATTGCACAGGTTTGTGTGCGGGAACAACCTAGTTCTGGTAGTCTTGTGCACATAGGTTCCCCTTTCGAAATGGCTGTCAAACTCACCAACTGCATGTCACACATCACGTGCCCAATGTCCTACTAGCCCTCATGATGTTAGATCTATGTGGTCATACGTTGTATGCACCCAAGTGAGTGACTCGATGCAAGGGCTATGACACCCTAGACGTGGGCACTCAGCGACCCCTTTAGTTGTTGTGTAGTTTCTTGTAGTGCACTCATGCATTGTCTATTCATCCCTCCCAATTAGATCATGTGTACCAGGGTATTACACAATGCTTAGTTCTTTTATAATTCAGTAACATGGAACCATCAAGACACACACTACATACACGATTCCCAAACACAATTGACCTAAGTCCCCTTAACCCTAAACTCTTTCCCATGTGTTTCATCCATCACAGATGTGGACGAATGTGCGGACGGAAGTGATACCTGCAGTGATGATGCAGCATGCACCAACACTGTAGGCAGCTTCACTTGTGCTTGCACCAGCGGTTTCACTGGCAATGGGTTTGATTGCACAGGTGTGTGTGCGGGAACAACCTAGTTATGGTAGTCTGGCGCCCATAGCTACTCCTCTTGGCATGGCTACCAAATTCACCAACTTTTTGTCACACATTATTAGGCTTCGGAGTTTAGGTCTAACGTCCGACCAAATTATCCCTAGTAGGGCTAATAGCTCAATAAGCCCTAATCATGCACAACTAATTAAACCAAACTTTGCCAAAACAACTCAGAAAACGTGCCATGTGTGTAGGTGAGTGTTGTTATGCATCCGCGTATGTACGACAGGCTAGGTAGGGCTAGGTAGGGCTAGGTAGGGCTGCGTACGTCGGGCTATGTAGGGTTTGTACGACTGGCTATGTAGGGCTACGTAGGGCTGCGTATGGTGTAGGGGGGGGGGGGGGGGGGGGGGGGGGGGGGGGGGGGGGGGGGGGGGGGGCACTTCCATGGCTGTGTAGGGGTGGTGGGGCACTGACATGTCTGTGCAAAGGTGCAGGGGCACTGACATGGCTGCGTTTGGTAGGGGTCTAGTCTGGTTCTATTGTAATGCGAGTCTTGCCTTAATGCAACTTGAGTCTGGCTTTAGTGTAACTCGATTATGGCTTGAATGTGGCTCGAGTCTGGCTTTAAAGTAACTGAAGTATTGATAAAATGTAACTCAAATCTTGGTATTAATGAAACTCGAGTCTGACTTTAATTTAGCTCGAGTTTGGCTTTAAAGTAACTGCGGTATTGATATTACTTAACTTGAGTCTGCCTTTAATGTAACTCGAATCTTGGTATTCATGCAACTCGAGTATGGCTTTAAAGTAACTGCAGTATTGATATAATGTAAGTACGGTGTAGCCTGGCTTTATTGTAACTCGAGTCTTACTTGGTGATAATGCAAATCGAATCTTCGTATTAATGTTACTCGAATCTGGCTTTAATTCAACAAGAGTTTGGCTTTAAAGTAGCTGTAGTATTGGTATAACAAAATATGATTCTGACTTTAATGGAACTCGAGTCCGGGTTTTAAGTAACTGCGGTATTTATACATTTACATTATGTGACTCGAGTTTGCCATTAATGTAACTCGAGTCTTACTATTCATGCAACTCGAGTTTGGGCTTAATGCAACTCGAGTCTGGCTTTAAAGTAACTGCAGTATTTATATAATGTAAGTACGATATACCGGTAGTCTGGCTTTAATGTCACTCGAGTCTTACTTGGTGATCATGCAAATCAAATCTTCGTATTAATGTTACTCGAATCTGGCTTTAATTCAACACGAGTTTGGCTCTAAAGTAGCTGAAGTATTGGTATAACAAAATATGATTCTGGCTTTAATGTCACTCGAGTCTGCCATTAATGTAACTCGAGTCTTGGTTTTAATGTAACTGGAGTTTGGCTTTGGTGCAACTCGATTCTGATTTAAAAGTAACTGTGGTATCGGTATAAGTATATAATGTAATTCTAGTAAGGCTTTAATGTTACTCGAGTCTTGGTAATAATGTAACTCGAATCTTGGTTTTAATATAACTCGAGTCCGAATTTAATTTAACTCGAGTCTTGTTCTAAAGTCACTGTAATGTTTTATGTAATTCGAGTCTTGGTATTAATTTAACTCGAATCTGGATGTATTATAACTCTAGTCCACCCCCTACACAGCCATGGCAGTGACCCCCCACACCTACATAGCCATGGGATAACTTCCCCCACCCCCCCCCCCCCCCCCCCCCTACCCCCCCCCACACCACACCACACCACACACCAATGGCAGTGCCCCTCCCTGCCCACACAGCCATGGCAGTGCCCCCCGCCCAACCCCTACACAGCCATGGCAGTACCCCCCCAACCCTTCACACACCATGACAGTGCCCCTCCACCCCACCACAGCCATGGAAGTGCCCCTCCACCCCTCACACGACTTGGCAGTGGCCCCCCCACCCCTACACAGACTTGGCATGTGCCCCCAAGCAACCCCTACACAGCTGTGGCAGTTACCCCCAACCCCTAACAGCCATGGCATTGCCCCCCAACCCTTACAACGCATGGCAGTGCCCCTCCACCCCACCACAGCCAGGAAGTGCCCCCTCCACCCCTATACAGGCTTGGCATGCCCCCCCGCCCACCCCTACACAGACTTGGCAGTGTCCCCCAACCCCTTCACAGCCATGGTAGTGCCCCCCCGAGCAACCCATACACAGCCGTGGCGTGCCCCCCCTCCCCTACACACATCCATGGCAGTGCCCCCCAGCCCCTACACGGCCATAGCATGGCAGTGCCCCCCCACCCCTCCACAGCCATGCCAGTTGCCCCACAACCCCTCCACGCCATGGCAGAGCCCCCTCACCCTACACATCCATGGCAGTGCCCCCCCCCTACACGGCAATAGCAGTGCCCCCCCTCCCCAATACAAGCCATGGCATGTCCCCCCATCCCCCCTACACTCATGCAATGCCTCCCCACCCCCACACAGCCTGGTAGTGCCCCCCCAACCCCTGCGCAGCCATGGCGTGCCCCCCCAACCTACACGGCCATAGCATTGTGCCCCCCCACCCCTCCACGCATGCCAGTGCCCCACCAACCCCTCCACACATGCCATTGCCCCCACCCCCCCCCACCTACATCATGGCAGTACCTCCCACCCCTACACAACCATGGTAGTGCCCCCCCCCCCTGCGCAGCCATGGCAGTGCCCCCCCCAACCCCTTCTCAGCCATGGCAGTGCCCACCAAACCCCTATGCAGCCTGGCAGTGCCGCCCCCCAACCGACCACCCCTACGCAGCAATGGCAGTGCCCCCGCTACCCCCAACCACGCACCCCACCCAGCCAAGGTAGTGCCCCCCCATCCCAAAGCTATAAAAAAAAAAAAACTACACACAGCCATGGCAGTGACCCACCAACCCCTCCACAGCCATGGCAGATCCCCCTCACCCCTGCACATCCATGGCAGAGCCCCTACTCCCCTAACACAGCCATGACAGGGCCCCCCCAACCCCTACACAGCCATGGTAGTGCCCCCTACCCCTACACACCCATAGCAGTAGTTTCCCCCCACCCCTGCAGAGCCATGGCAGTGCCCCCTCATCCACCCCTACACAGCAATACCATTGCACCCCCAACCTCTCCACAGCCATGGCAAGCCCCCTCAATCCTACACATCCATGGCAGTGCTCCTCCTCCCTGCACAGCTATGGCAGGGCCACCCTAACCCTAACACATCCATGGCAGATTGGCAGGCCCCTCCCACCCCTTCACAGCCATGGCAGGCCCCCCCAACCCCTACGCAGCCATGGCAGGGCCCCTCCAACCCCTCCAAATCCACGGCAGAGCCCCCTCACCCCTACACATCCATGGAATTTTCCCTTCCTCCCCTACACATCCATGCAGGGCCCCCCCCCCCCCCCTGCACAGCCATGGCAGCCCCCCCCCCCCCCACCCCACCCCCACCCCACCCACCCCACCCCCCACAGCCATGGCAGTGCCCCCACAGCTCTCCAAAGCCATGGCAGAGCCCCCTCACCCCTAACATCCATGGCAGTGCCCCTCCTCCCCTACACAGCTATGGCAGGCCCCCCCAACCCCTTCACAGCCATTGCACCTTGCAGGGCCCCCCCAACCCCTACGCAGCCATGGGGCCCCCCCCAACCCTTTCACAGCCATGGCAGTGCCCACCAAACCCTCATGCAGCCATGGCAGTGCCCACCCAGGTTCGGCTATGCACACGTTTGGGCTGGTTGCGAGTGGGGCGAACGTACAGAATGCATACGTTTGGGTTGGTTAATCCGTTGGACGAACGTATTCTATGCGTACGTTTGGGCTGGTTTTCAAGGTGGGGCGAACGTATGCTATGCATACGTTTGGGCTGGTCATGGGGTGGGGCGAACGTTATGCTGTGCTACGTCTGGGTTGGCTTCAAGTGGGACTGACGTATGCTAGGCGTACGTCTGGGCTGGTTTCAACGGTGGGAAAACGTATGCTAGGCGTACGTTTGGGCTGGTTTCGAGGTGGGGCGAACGTATGCTATGCATACGTTTGGGCTGGTCATGAGGTGGGGCGAACGTATGCTGTGCATACGTCTGGGTTGGCTTCAAGGTGGGACTAACGTGTGCTAGGCGTACGTTTGGGCTGGTTTCATGGTGGGAAGAACGTATCCTAGGCGTACGTTTGGGCTGGTTTCACGGTGGGAAGAACGTATGCTAGGCGTACGTTTGGGCTGGTTTCACGGTGGAAAACGTATGCTAGGCGTACGTTTGGGCTGGTTTCGAGGTGGGGCGAACGTATGCTATGCATACGTTTGGGCTGGTCATGAGGTGGGGCGAACGTATGCTGTGCATACGTCTGGGTTGGCTTCAAGGTGGGACTAACGTATGCTAGGCGTACGTTTGGCTGGTTTCACGGTGGGAAGAACGTATCCTAGGCGTACGTTTGGCTGGTTTCGAGGTGGGAGAACGTATCCTAGGCGTACTTTGGGCTGGTTTCAGGTGGGAAGAATGTATGCTAGGCGAACTTTTGGCTGGTTTCGAGGTGGGGCGAACGTATGCTATGCATACGTTTGGGCTGGTCATGAGGTGGGCGAATGTATGCTGTGCATACGCCTGGGTTTGGCTTAAGGTGGGACTAACGTATGCTAGGCGTACTTTTGGGCTGGTTTCACGTGGGAAGAACTATGGCGTACGTTTGGGCTGTTTCGAGTGGGGCGAACGTATGCTATGCTACGTATGGGCTGGTTATGCGGTGGGGCGAACGTATGCTATGCATACGTTTGGGTTGGCTTCGAGGTGGGCAAACGTATGCTGGCATACGTTTGGGCTGGTTGTGAGGGGGCAAACGTATGCTAGGCATACGTTTGGCTGGTTATGCCGTGGAGCGAACGTATTCTATGCATACGTTTGGGTTGGTTTCAGGGTGGGCGAACGTATGCTATGCTTACGTTTGGGCTGGATATGCCGTGGGGCGAACGTATGCTTTTTATACATTTGGGTTGGCTTCGAGGTGGGGCGAACGTATGCCAGGCGTACGTTCGGGTTGGCTTCGAGCTGGGGCAAACGTATGCTTTGCCTACGTTTGGGCTGCATATGTCATGGGGCGAACGTATGCATAGCATACGTTTGGGTTGGCTTCGAGGTGGGCGAACGTATGCTACGCGTACGTTGGGGCTATGGATGCGGTCGGGCAAACGTACGCCACGCATAGGATTTGTACCTAAGCGTGGTGTACGTCTACATCTGGTGAGTTAGCTAGGCCCCCTCCTAGCGACGGTTTCCAACTGTCAGCATGAATTGCGGTGCCCTCACGCGTTTTATGACTTGGTGACTACTTCTGTACTTCCTTAGAACTATCGGCTCTGCCAGTACTGTGCCAGCTTCCCGTAGTGACAGCTTCCCGTAGACTGTGTCATCCTTGAGTACTCAGTGACAGCTTCCTGTTGGCTGCGTCACCGGTATAGCCTGTACCCTGTTAGGTCCTGGCTGCCGCCCATTTCACCACTGGTGCCCCTTGATGGGTCTCCTGTGCTTGTAATGCTATTCTCGTCTCCGCATATATAGATTGGCGCGTCTGCTCACGCAAGCATCTCTGTCCACTCTCTGGAGTGTATTCAAGCTGATAGGTTATACGGTCCTTCATTTACTACCACTGCTTTCAATGCACTTCCTAGAGGGCCTCCCGCCGCTTCGAGAAACTCCATGAGTCGAATGGTCTTTCTTGGATGCGCGGGATGCGCAGTATCATTATCAGCAATGGCTGCGACCGAGTCCTTCCAACGGAGGACCCGGCTGCTCTTACTGATTGGCTAGATGTTTGTGCGCTAGCGGCCTCTGCTAGCGGTCATGAGAGTCCTTCCGCCATCGTGGAAGTAACCCCCCCCCAATCAATTCTCCAACTTTGCGGCTCCTTCTGCTACTGTCCGACGCCTCTCTCCTGAGGTTGAGGACGTTCTGATGCGTCTTTGCTGTGTCTCTACTCAGATTATCCAGTATGCAAGGGCGCCTCCGCCACCTGATGCCCGTTTTGACTACGACTATGAAGACCTTGCCAATTGTCAGCATGAATTGCGGTGCTCTCACGCGTTTTATGACTTGGTGACTACTTATGTACTTCCTTAGAACTATCGGCTCTGCCAGTACTGTGTCATCCTTCATGACTCAGTGACAGCTTCCTGTTGGCTGTGTCACCGGTCTCTCACTGACACGCTCTGTATAGCCGGTGCCCGGCTTAAGATCCCTGGCTTAGGTTCTTGTCAGGTTACAGGCATCCGCCTCTCCCACCGCTGGTGTCCTTTGGCGTCCGTCTGTCCTTGTAATGCTATTCTCGTCTCCGTGTATAGATTGGTGCGTCTGTTCCGCTGCTTTCATCTCTGTCTACTCTATCAGCTTGTAAGCACTCCGTAGGAGTGGACAGAGATGCTTGCGTGAAGCAGACGCGCCAATCTATACACGGAGACGAGAATAACGTTACAAGCACAGGCGGACACCAAAGGACACCAGGGGTGGGCGAGGCGGATGCCTGTAACCTGACTAGAACCTAAGCCAGGATCTCAAGCCAGGCACAGGGCAATACAGAGCGTGTCAGTGAGAGACCGGTGACAGGCAGCCATCAGGAAGCTGTCACTACGGGAAGCTGTAGCAGGACTGTCAGGGCCGATAGTTCTAAGGGAGTACACAAGGAGTCACCAAGACATAAAACAAATGAGAGCACCGCTATTCATGCTGATACTCCACCTATGACGCAGGTGACATACAATACTAGTACTCCACCTATGGCACTGGGGACATAGAACTATATGTAACAAAAATAAGAAGAGAAAAAAAAAAAATCAAAGAACTCCGAAAAAACGAGAGAACCTCAAATGAACCCGAAAAGGGGAAAAGGAAGGAATGAGACGAGGCAAAAAACCAAAGTTTGCCAAGAGGATAAAAGAGGACAAACTAAATATCAAAGTCGGGTAACAACGGTATAGAAAACCCGATCCGGGAATAGGAACCTAATGCCAATCAATGATAACAAAACAAAAAAACGTAAATGTAACCAGGAAAAAAAATCTAAGGAGAAGCGGTCATACCGAACATGCGGATGAACCGCCAGAACACAGCAGGATCAAGGGGCTTGGTGAAGGGGTCAGCACAGTTGTCCTTAGTGTTAACATAGGCAACATCCAGTGAACCATCCTCCACCAGCTCCTTGATATAGTGATGGATTGCATCAATGTGCTTGTTGCGAGGGAGCAGCTGCCAGTCAGTGGCCCAGCTCAAAGACCCCAAGTTGTCACCCTGAATGGTAACCAGGTCACAAGGCAAGCCCAGATCAACTCTCAACTTCTTCAACCATTGCACCTCCCTGGCAGTCTGAGACAGGGCCTGATACTCTGCCTCACTAGAGCTAATGGCAACAGTGGGCTGCCTCTTGCTCATCCAGTTCACAAGACTGCCCCCAGCAAGCACAGCATAGCCCGTCTGAGATCTCCTGTCAGACGCATCATCAGCAAAGGATGAGTCACTAAAGACAGTGAAAGAGAACGCAGGGCTGTGAGTGTAATTGAGTCCCAGGTGGGAATGTTCTCTCAAATACAAAAGCAAGCGCTTGGCTGCCCCCCAAAGGGGAGCAGTGGGTTGAGCAGAAAACCTGGACAGGTAGCTGACAGCAAAAGAAATATCAGGTCTGGTGCAGGTAGCCAGGTATAGCAAAGCACCGACAAGAGAAAGGTACTGGCTATTAGAGGCCAGGGTCTCTCCAGGAGGGTCAGTGATAGTGCACTTGGCCATGGGAACGGAAAACTTGGGCTTGGCTGCAGCAGTGAGACCAAACTGCTCCACCAGCTCAACAATGTAGGAATGCTGGGAGAGGTGGACCTTGACACACCTGCCATCAGAGTCAAGGGTAAAGGCCATGTCCAATGAGAGAAACTGAACCGGTACACCCATCTCTTTGACCCTCCCAGCCAGCAGCTTCCATCGTCTTGATCAGTAAGGCATACAAAGCCAGATCACTAAAAGCACAGATGAAATCATCAACATAGGTCAGGACATAGCTCCACCCACCAAAAGAATCCCTCCTAAAATACAGAGCAGGTTCTGCCTTACACATAGTAAACCCATGTGCAACCAAAACCCGCTTGACATCCATGCTCCAAGCCCTGGGTGCCTGCTTCAAACCATAAAGGGACTTGATCAGCTTGCACACAAGGGGAACACCGTTAGGACCAAGTACAGTAAAGCCCTCAGGCTGGTGGCAGTACAGGTCCAGACCAGGTTCCAGCTTGGCATTCAAAAATGCAGTCTTGATATCCAGCTGCCGAACAAACATTTTCTTATGAGTGATGGCAGCCAGGAGTACCCGCAGACCTGCTTTAGAGGAGACGGGGGCATATACATCATGGAAGTCCAGCCCAGGACGCTGGAGAAAACCTCGTACCACAAAACGTGCCTTAAAGCGCACAGACCCATCAACTCCAAGCTTCTTCACAAATAACCACCTGCCAGATAGGATCTTCTGCCTATAAGGTTGGGGAGTGAGTGCCCAGGTACCGTGGGCATGCAAAGATGCCATCTCATCCTTCATAGCATGCATCCACTGATCCCTGTCAGGGTTGGAAGGATGCATGGCAGCTTTGTAGGTTAGTTCAGTGGAGGTGGAAATGTATGCTCCCACGTACAAGCAGTGTACTTGTACATGAGCAGCAGGGATATCAGCAGTATCAGCAGTAACCGGTAGTAAAGCCCCCAGCGCAGCACTAATGCCTGGTTGAACAGGGCCGGCCTTATTTGCCTCTATTTCACTGAACCCTGGGTCGACAGGCACACCCCATCCATACGCAGTATCAGAGCCGGACCAGTGTTCAAGATCATCGCTCACACTCTCGGTGACGGTTACATCGTCGCAATGCCTTGTCCGGTATAAACCACCAGAGTCAGCAAGAGGCGAAGTGATCAACAACCCCTGCGAGCCAACCGAACAGGTGGACGGGGGGTGGCGACGTGTAAGCAGCGGACCTGATACAGGCTCCACTATGACCGAAGGCTGTCCTAATCCTAAAGCTTCACCGACGAGCCTAGACGCAGAGATAGGCCTGGCGACCCCCTGAGATTCGGATAAATTAGAGTCTGAAAGAACATCAGAATCTCCCCCACCCATTACCTTCGCACGCAATACAGCACCATCAGTCCCTGGCCTGGGACGCAAGTTCATCCCATGACCAGTACAGCGGTCAACAATCGGGGTCGGTGAAGGATCTAGGACATTGACAGCAGGATCAAGCACTTGTCCGTTGATAGCGGCAGGGGTGCGAGAAAAATACCGAGATCCATCATAGGGAGATAGCCCAGGTATACAGTTGTAGCTAAACTGTTCATAGAAGAGCACATCACGACTCTCTACTACCTGGCGCAACATAGGAACCCAAACAAAATAGCCCTTACTCACCAGAGAATACCCAACCAGTCTACCAGATAACGCCCTTTCGTCCAGCTTGTTGCGCTTCTTCCCATTGACTAATGTAACATAGCAAGGGCAACCAAACACGCGCAGCAACGACACATCAGGCATAACCCCGTAGAACAGCTCATAAGGAGTCTTGTCACCCTGATTGGGCAGCCGATTTCGTAGGTAACAAGCAGCTAGGAAGGCATAGGGCCAAAAGGACTTAGCTAGTTTAGACTCCAAGTGAATCGCCCTAGCTATGTTCTGCAAGACCCCATTGTACCTTTCTACAGTTGCATTCTGCTGAGCAGTGTATGCCATAGATAATTCATGCACAGCTCCTACCGATTTCAACCAAAGCTCGAACCACTCCACTATAAATTCCTTAGCCCTGTCAGATCTCAGGCACTTGAAAACAAACCCATGTAACTGATTCATCCATCTGAGGATGATAGTTTGAACTGCTAAGGGAGCTTCACCCTTGGTTCTCAAGCACAAAACCTCAGCATAGCCAGTGTGTTGGTCTGTGAGACACATGATGTAAAACTCCCCACGCAATCCCCTAATATGAACTGGCCCCATGATGTCCAAGTGAAGACGCTGGAGTGGTGCATTTACCTGAGTTTTGCTTTCTTTAGGAAAAGGGATACGTTTTCCCTTTGCCTTCTGACAAGCATCACATGGGACCTTCGACAGTTTTTGTACTTGTTTGATGGTGAGGGGTAAGTTGTGAACCAGACCATCCCTGACAAGCTTGTGCATGGCTTCATAGCCAGGGTGACCCAGCCGCCTATGCCAGAGCCACTCAGGAGTGGTAGGAACAACAACTCCACCATCCTCATCAACATCAAGAGCAAAAACTGGGTAATGGTTTGCATTATACAGACGGCCATTAGGGGTGACACATGGACTACAGGTAAACTTGTAGACACCATCACTGGAGGCAGGAAAAGACCAGAGCACATTAGAGTTCTGAGTGGCAGTACAACTAAGACTATCAAAAGAAACCTGGCAGTGATGAGAGTGAGCCACAGCATTTACTGACAAGAGATTCACAGGACAGTGGGATATGTAGAGTACATTTGTTAGAGTGATTGGTGTTGGTAACCAATCACTACATAACACAATGGACCCTGAACCCACTGACCTCTGAATCACTCCGTCACCAAATTTAACTGATGGTCCATGATTGGAAGCATGATACACAGTGAACAAAGAGAGATCACCTGTGATAGACATTCCAGCTCCAGAATCAACATGCCAGACACCCGCAGACAGGCTTGGGCTACAGACGTTAGAGAATTTAGAGGTGCAAGAGAAAAGGACAGAGCTTACTTCCTACTTCTGCATAGCAAACCCATCAATCTGGGCCTGCAAGGAGGACATCTGCCTGGGAGTAAGCACAGCTAGAAGGGCCAAGTTGACAGGCACCGGTTCAGTACGTGGTGCACCATCCTTGCCCTTCTTCAGATATGGGTACTTTGTCCAGCACCGTTCTACCGAGTGACCCTCCTTATGAGGGCATGGTCCCCAGGTACACTCCAGACGCCTCTTGGTAGACCCGGAACCCTGAGAACCAGTGCCCTGCTTGCGCGGTAGTGCAGCATTGGCAGGGAACTGGGGAGCGTTACGGGACCAACCAGGGTGCCTGGAGTCGTTCCTGGGGAGCGCTATGTTCAGAATATCTAGCGTCCTATAGTCCTCTAGACAGGACCAGTACTCAACAGGCTGCTGGTTATACAGCAAGGTACCATACTTGATCCGCAGCGATTCGAAACGCGGCAGACTCGCACCCTGAACTATGATGCCCATGGCATGACGCTGAGTCTGTGGAGACCCTGCACTGCGGAGGTCAGTGCACAGACCGCGAACTCGTCAAAAGAAAGCGTCAACCTGTTCATGAGGGTCTATGACAGAATCAAGATACACTTTCAGCAAGAGAGGGGCACGAGAGGCGAGGGCATCAGACTGCTGCCTCCGGATATGCAATAAGATATCCCGAGGCGTCGCAAAGTCCTTATATACCTCGACCAACGCATCCGTCATGTTGGCAAGCATCATTGACAATATCATAAACTCCTGACGAGGCAGGGGCAAAGCACTGAAACCCGACAGTACAGGATCTGCAAGAGACTTACCATGAGAAGCTGAAGTCCCAGCAGCAGGGGCAGAGGCCCTGGGGGCTAGCGAGTCACGAATCCCAAGGAAATACTCCGCAGCAAGACCAGCGTCATACGCGCGCTGGTCATCTAAGTTCCTGATAACAGACAGAGATTGCGCAACACTCAAGACTAGCTCGAAATCAGGTCGAACAGGACAGAAGGATTGAGGGACCTTCACAAACTGGTAACCCTTCAGGTCATTGTTTCTACGCCCAATTCCCCCAAAGGACACACCATGCGCAGCAGGGTAACTGATCCCCTGCTTAACCTGACCCAGAAAATCCCTGCACTGGACACCGAGATCTGAGAGAGCCATGACGCGCCTAGGGCGACCATTCTTATCTACATTGGCCTGCGTGGCATGCATATCCAGCCTACCGTACAGAGTGCGGTTCAAAGATCCTTCATCAGAGTGCTCCTCGCGAATCTGACGAATGTCCTGCAACCGCAGGAGTACAGGAGGTCCTCCAGTAAGCAGATGCTCCCAAGACGCGCATGACAGCGACGGACGTCCAGGAGCAGGAGGACCAGGAGCAGGAGGCATCTCCACCGGCAGAGGCGGAGGGGGCACCTGAGAAGTGCCAGCAGAGGATGAGCGGCCAGCCGTAGCAGCAGCGTCTCTAGAGCGAGTGTTGTAGCCAAGGCCGCTCTCCATAGGCATTGTGAATGACGCAGACTTCTGTAGCAGAGACGGCTTGGGCACCTCCGGGTGGACCGGTGGAAGTGACACAAGCAGATGCGCAGAAAAGGGCACAGGTGGAGGAGCCGACGGATGTTCATACACCGGTGAGACAGTGGCAGTCTGAAACACTCGAGTGGCAGTGGACGGAGTAGCTCCAGTCGATGGAGTAGCTCCACCGAAATCACCACTCAAGGCACTCTGCAGATCATCATCATCAGTAGCATCGTCCTCATCGCTGAATCTAGCAGCCGGGGGTGGAGGCCTCCTGGAGTACTCGATGATCTGAGTAGAGACACAGCAGAGACGCATCAGTATGTCCTCAACCTCTGGAGAGAGGCGACGGACAGTAGGAGAAGAAACCGTGGAGGAGAAGAATTGATTGGGGGGGGGTACTTCCACGATGGCGGAAGGATTCTCATGACCGTCAGCAGAGGCCGCTGGCGCACAAACATCTAGCCAGTCATGAAGAGGAGCTGGGTCCTCCGCTGGAAGGACTCGGTCGCAGCCATTGCTGATAATGACGCTGCGAATCCCGCGCGACCAAGAACGACCATTGGACTCATGGAGTTTCTCAAAGCCGGCGGGAGTTCCTCTAGGAAGTAGCATTTAAAGCAGTGGTAATGTAAGGAGCCCAGTAACCTATCAGCTTGTAAGCACTCCGTAGAGTGGACAGAGATGCTTGCGTGAAGCAGACCAATCTATTCACGGAGACGAGAATAACGTTACAAGCACAGGCGGACACCAAAGGACACCAGGGGTGGGCGAGGCGGATGCCTGTAACCTGACTAGAACCTAAGCCAGGATCTCAAGCCAGGCACAGGGCAATACAGAGCGTGTCAGTGAGAGACCGGTGACAGGCAGCCATCAGGAAGCTGTCACTACGGGAAGCTGTAGCAGGACTGTCAGGGCCGATAGTTCTAAGGGAGTACACAAGGAGTCACCAAGACATAAAACAAATGAGAGCACCGCTATTCAAGCTGATATACTCTACGGAAGGCATACAAGCTGATAGGTTATACGGTCCTTCATTTACTACCACTGATTTTCAAATGCAACTTCCGCGAGGGCCTCCTGCCGGCTTTGTGAAACTAACCGATAAAAATGGTGTTCCATGGACGCGCGGGATGCGCAGCGTCATTGTTAGCAATGGCTGCGACTTTGTCTTACCACGAGAGTTCAAGGTTCCTTCAGATTGGCTAGATGATCGCGCGCCAGCGGCCTTTGCTGCCGGAGAGGAGGATCCTTCCGCCATCGTGGAAGTAACCCCCCCCCCGGTCAATCCTCCAACTGTACGGTTCCTTCTCGTATTGTTCGACGCCTCTCCCTTGCAGTTGAGGATGTTCTGATGAAACTGTGTTGTGTACAGACACAGATCATTCGGTACGCAACAGAGCCGAAGCCTCCTACTGCCCGCTTCAGCGAAGATGATGACTTTTCTGAGGGTACTGATGATGATGATGACTTGAAGAGTGCCACGAGTGCTGACTTCGGTGGAGTGACTCCGTCGGCTGCTGCGACTCGAGTATTTGAGACTTCTACAGTTTCGCCGGTTTATGAGCCTGCTCCTCAGTATGCGCCTCCGCTTGAGTCGTCGCCTGAGTTTAAGCCCGAGCCTTCGTCTGCTCCTCCGCTTGTGCCTCCTCCACTGGTTCACCCGGATGTGGCCAAGCCGACTTTGATGAGGAGCTCTGCTTCTTTCACCTCTGCATCTGTTCCCATGGAGCGTGGCCTCCCTGGCTACCATACTCGTTCTCGTGAAGCTGCTGCTTCTTCTGCCCGCACATCTGGTGCTGGTCCTTCGCAGGAGCCCCCTCCGCCTCCGCCGGTGGAGCTTCCACCGGCCCCTGGCCCTCCTCCTGCTTTGCATCCGCTGTCATGCGAGTCTTGGGAGCATCTGCTCATTGGAGGACCTCCTCCGTCCGAATCTGCAGCTGAAGCACTTCCGTCTGATCAACCAAGCTCGACGTGATGGTGAGTCCATGAACCGCACTCTGTACGGTCGGATGGACATGCAAGCTACTATGGCTAATGTGAGTGTAAAGCTGAAGCATCGCCGGGTGATGGCATTCTCTGAGCTGGGTTTACAGTGTCGATCCTTTCTTGGACCGGTCACGTCCGGGATCAGATATCCCCCTGATAATGGTGTCTCCTTTGGTGGCGTGAGGCGTAGGGATCATGAACGGCTAGGTTACCAGTTTGTGAAAGTACCCATCCCTTTGTGTCCGGTTAACCCTGATTTCGAGTTGGTAGTGAGTGTTGCGAGATCCCTGCCTGAGATTAGGACCTTAGATGACCAGCGCGCATATGACGCTGGTCTTGCTGCTGAGTATTTTTTGGATATTCGTAAGTCTTTGGCTCCTCTGACCCCTGCTCCTGCTGCTGGATCTTCGGCCTCTCGTGGTGAGTCTCGGGTGGATCCTGCACTGTTGGGTTTTAGTGCCTTGCCCCTGGACCGTCAGGAGTTCATGTGCTTAACCATGATGCTCGCGAACATGGAGGATGATATGGTCAAGGTATACCAGGACTTTGCCAAACCTCGGGATATCTTTATTGATATTCAGAAGAGGCAGTCCGATGCCCTTGCCTCTAGAGTCCCTCTCATGCGCGCCGAGCTTCTTGGTGCACACATGGGCCCTTCTGACCGCGTAGATGACTTCTTTCGCAAGGTTCGCGGTCTCTGCACTGACCTCCGCAGTGCTGGGCATCCGGTGACTCAGCGTCACGCCATGGAAACTATAGTTCAGGGTATCCGTCTGATCCGCTTTGAGTCGCTGTGGATCAAATATGGTACGTTGTTAGCTAACAGGCAGCCTGTTGAGTACTGGTCTTGTCTTGAGGATTATAGGTCTCTCGACATCTTGAACATAGCTCTCCCCAAGACCGACTCCAGGCATCCTGGTTGGTCCCGGGACGCTCCCCAGGTTCCTGCCAATGCTGCATTTCAGCGTGGGCAGGGATCTGGTTCTCAGGGTTCCGGTTCCCTCAAGAGACGTCTGGATTGCACTTGGGGCCCATGCCCCACCAAAACGACCCACTCGGAGGATCGCTGTTTTACGAAGCACCCGCATCTGCGAAGGACCAGGCCTGGTGTACCGGTTACTGCTCCAGTGCCCATTGCCTTGGCCCTTCCGGGTGCGCTTACTCCTAAGCAGCTGTCCTCCCTGCAGGCCCAGATTGATGGGTTTGCTATGGCCAAGAAATAGGAGGTAAGCTCTGTCCTATTCTCCTGCACTTCGAAGTTTTCAAATGTCTGTAGCCCGAGCCTGTCTGAGGGTATCTGGCATGTTGATTCTGGAGCTGGGATGTCAATCACAGGTGATCTGTCTCTGTTCACTCTGTATCATGCTTCTGAGGATGGGCCAGCAGTTAAATTTGGTGATGGAGTGGTTCAACGGTCGGTGGGTCAGGGGTCCATTGTGTTATGTAGTGATTGGTTACCAACATCAATCACTTTAACTGATGTTCTCTACATCCCTCACTGTCCGGTGAACCTCCTGTCAGTAAATGCTGTGGCTCATGCTCACAACTGCAAGATTTCTTTCGATAGTCTTAGTTGTACTGCCACTCAGGGCTCTTCTGTCCTCTGGTCCTTCCCTGCCTCCAGTGATGGTGTGTACAAATTTACCTGTAGGCCTTGTCACACCCCTCGTGGCCGTTTGTTGAATGCTGTACATTATCCAGTTTTTGCACTTGATGTTGATGAGGATGGTGGAGTTGTTATCCCTACCACTCCTGAATGGTTGTGGCATAGGCGGCTGGGTCACCCTGGCTATGACGCCATGCACAACCTTGTCAGGAAGGGTTTGGTTAAAAACTTACCCCTCACTCTCAAACAGGTGAAAAGACTGTCTAAGATCCCATGTGATGCTTGTCAAAAGGCTAAGGCAAAGCGTCTCCCTTTTCCTAAAGAAAGCCAAACTAAGATCCGTGCACCTTTACAACGCCTTCACTTGGACATCATGGGACCATTTCATATTAGGGGCTTGCGTGGGGAGTTTTATGTTCTGTGTCTCACAGACCAATACTCTGGCTATGCTGAAGTATTGTGTTTGAGGACCAAGGATGAAGCTCCCTTAGCAGTTCAAACTACAATCCTCAGGTGGATGACTCAGCTGCATGGTTTTGTTTTCAAGTGTCTCAGATCTGACAGGGCTAAGGAATTTCTAGTACAGTGGTTCGAGGATTGGTTAGAATCGGTTGGTGCTGTGCATGAATTATCTATGGCATACACTGCTCAGCAGAATGCAACTGTGGAACGGTACAATGGGGTCTTGCAGAACATAGCTAGGAGTATCCATTTGGAGTCTAAGCTTACCAAGTCTTTCTGGCCCTATGCCTTCCTAGCTGCTTGTTACCTACGTAACCGGCTGCCCAATCAGGGTGACAAGACTCCTTATGAGTTGTTCTTTGGGGTTCTACCTGATGTGTCGTTGTTGCGTGTGTTTGGGTGCCCTTGCTATGTTACCTTAGTCAATGGGAAGAAACGCAACAAGCTAGACGAAAGGGCGTTATCTGGTAGACTGGTTGGGTATTCTCTGGTGAGTAAGGGTTATTTTGTTTGGGTTCCTAAGTTGCGCCAGGTAGTAGAGAGTCGTGATGTACTCTTCTATGAACAGTTTAGCTATAACTGTATTCCTGGGCTATCTCCCTATGATGGGTTTCCGTATGTCTCTCGCATCCCGGCCGCTATCAACGGACACATGCCTGAGTCTGCGGTTAATTCCTTAGACCCTTTGCTAACCCCAATTGTCGACCGCTGCCCTGGTCATGGGATGACCTTGCGTCTCAGGTCAGGGGCTGATGGTGCTGCATTGCGTGTGAAGGCACTGGGCGGGCGGGATTCCGAAGTTCCTTCAGACACTGTTTTACCCGAATCTCAGGGGGTCGCCAGGCCCACCTCTGCGCCACGTTCCGTCGGCGAAGCTTTAGGATTAAGACAGCCTCAGATCATAGTGGAGCCTGGATCAGGTCCATTGCCTAATAGTCGCCAACCTCCGGCCACCTCGGATGGCTCGCAGGTGTTGTTAATCCCTTCGCCTCCTGCCATCCCTGGTGGATTATCTGGGTCAAGCCCATGTGATGATGTAGCCGTTACCGAAAGTGTAAGTGATGATCTTGAACACTGGTCTGGTTCCGATACTGCGTATGGCTGGGGTGTTCCAGTCGACCCAGGATTCGTTGATATAGAGGCAAAGAAGGCCGGCCTTGTTCAACCAGGCAGTAGTTCTGCACTGGGGGCTTTACTACCGGTTACTGCTGATATTGCTGATACCCCTGCTGCTCATGTACAAGTAAACTGCTTGTACGTGGGGGCTTACATTTCCACCTCCACTGAACTAACCTATAAAGCTGCCATGCTTCCTACCAACCCTGACAGGGATCAGTGGCTGCTTGCTATGAAGGATGAGATGGCGTCCCTACTTGGGCACTCACTCCACAGCCTCCTAAGCAGAGGATCCTGTCTGGCAGGTGGTTATTTGTGAAGAAGGTTGGGGTTGATGGTTCTGTGCGCTTTAAGGCACGTTTTGTGGTCCGTGGTTTTCTGCAGCGTCCTGGGCTGGACTTTCATGACGTATATGCCCCCGTTTCTTCTAAAGCAGGTCTGAGGGTGCTCCTTGCTGCCATCACTCATAGGAAGATGTTTGTTCGGCAGCTGGACATCAAGACTGCATTTCTGAATGCTAAGCTAGAACCTGGTCTGGACCTGTACTGCCACCAGCCTGAGGGCTTTAAGGTACTTGGTCCTAACGGTGTTCCCCTTGTGTGCAAACTGATCAAGTCCCTTTATGGTTTAAAACAGGCGCCCAGGGCTTGGAGTATGGATGTCAAGCGGGTTTTGGTTGCACATGGGTTTACTATGTGCAAGGCAGAACCTGCTCTGTATTTTAGGAGGGATTCTATTGGTGGGTGGAGCTATGTCCTGACCTATGTTGATGATTTTATCTGTGCCTTTAGTGATCTGGATAGGTATGCTTTGGTGATCAAGTCTATGGAAGAACGTATGCTAGGCGTACGTTTGGGCTGGTTTCGAGGTGGGGCGAACGTATGCTATGCATACGTTTGGGCTGGTCATGAGGTGGGGCGAACGTATGCTGTGCATACGTCTGGGTTGGCTTCAAGGTGGGACTAACGTGTGCTAGGCGTACGTTTGGGCTGGTTTCACGGTGGGAAGAACGTATCCTAGGCGTACGTTTGGGCTGGTTTCACGGTGGGAAGAACGTATGCTAGGCGTACGTTTGGGCTGGTTTCACGGTGGGAAGAACGTATGCTAGGCGTACGTTTGGGCTGGTTTCGAGGTGGGGCGAACGTATGCTATGCATACGTTTGGGCTGGTCATGAGGTGGGGCGAACGTATGCTGTGCATACGTCTGGGTTGGCTTCAAGGTGGGACTAACGTATGCTAGGCGTACGTTTGGGCTGGTTTCACGGTGGGAAGAACGTATGCTAGGCGTACGTTTGGGCTGGTTTCGAGGTGGGGCGAACGTACGCATAGCATACGTACGGGCTGGTTATGCGGTGGGGCGAACGTATGCTATGCATACGTTTGGGTTGGCTTCGAGGTGGGGCAAACGTATGCTAGGCATACGTTTGGGCTGGTTGCGAGGTGGGGCAAACGTATGCTAGGCATACGTTTGGGCTGGTTATGCCGTGGAGCGAACGTATACTATGCATACGTTTGGGTTGGTTTCAGGGTGGGCGAACGTATGCTATGCTTACGTTTGGGCTGGATATGCCGTGGGGCGAACGTATGCTTTTCATACATTTGGGTTGGCTTCGAGGTGGGGCGAACGTATGCCAGGCGTACGTTCGGGTTGGCTTCGAGCTGGGGCAAACGTATGCTTTGCCTACGTTTGGGCTGCTTATGTCATGGGGCGAACGTATGCATAGCATACGTTTGGGTTGGCTTCGTGGTGGGCGAACGTATGCTACGCGTACGTTGGGGCTATGGATGCCGTCGGGCAAACGTACGCCACGCATAGGATTTGTACCTAAGCGTGGCGTACGTCTACATCTGGTGAGTTAGCTGGGCCCCCTCCTAGCGACGGTTTCCAACATGCGCCAACCCGGAATCGTACCCGCGTGGTACTGGTGAAGGCCCCAACTTCCGTCCAATCGACCCACCCGACGAAGCTCGAAACCAAAAGTGGTGTATGAGGAAAACGTGTTGTCCGATTGGGGAATCTTATGGTTATATCCGTATGATACACCACACCGGGTGGGCCGGGTTCCATAACTTGTCCGCAGGGGAATGATCGCCTTGCCATCCACTGTGGCTTAAATGTATTAAGATTGAAATTGAAAATTAAGTTACAACTGTAGCGCGAACTGATGGCCCCCGCCGGTATAACGATTGTTTGGGGTTCTGTTCGTCTGTTCATTTTACATCTAAGCCCCTCCTCATTTTATGGCCGGGCAAGTCCCTTACGCCTTTTTGGCCACCCCCTGTGACTGTAACAATATACACTTTGTACTCCACAGCCCATTGTGGAACCAAGACAAGCCCACTCCACAACGTCCTGGAGGGGTCTTACAACTTATCCGCCAAATAAGAAGGAAATCTTGCAGCAAGCAACCAAGATTGTCAATTATAATTACATTCATCCATGTGTGTAAACCTGAAAAGGTTCATAGGGATGGGACGGGTTGGGGCGGGGGAAATAATTATCCTCATACTCACATTAATTACAGCCTATCTATCAGTACATGGCTTTGTCATATACTATTTTATTCATTTACTTATTTATCTTGATTTTTAGGCAACAAACAGTACCTGCAGACAACGGGCACAACCGGCTGTAATTATAGTTTGATTCTGATCCGATAGAGTGTAAACCAATGGAGAGCAGGACTCTTGCATTGGTGTGTCCAAAAATAGATATTACATCTATTGTATTACTGTTACCAGGGTGGCCCACGTTGAAATCCGGTGCAGGAATCATAAATGTACTAATGATTGACTCATGCAAAGAAACAAGACCAATGGTACCTAAGAATCCACTAATGAAGGCAAATGAGTCTATAGGACAAAGCCATGTATAGCGGATTATTTATGATACGTGTCCGATGGTGTGTAAGCATGCAATAATGGGAGTATGAGGATAATGAGGGCCCGCCGCCCATCCATTACCAAAGACGCAGGCAACGCATATAGCCGCATTGAAATGACACCAGCAGCATTTGACAGGGGAGAACAACAAGTTTATGGAGGGACAGGCCCAGATGATGGCACAGGCGGCGAACTATAGTCCGGGTAGATAGGGTAAGGCGTATGCATGACTGCTAACCGTATTAGTGAAAGGTCAAGGCGCGTGATAAGTAAATAGTACAGTAGAGAACCGGTATGACAGTGAATCGGCTAGTGAGGGGGGGATTGTACTATATGGTTCACAAGGGGATGGGGAGTAAAAAGGGGAGGGGGGTTAAAGGGAACGGGGGGGGACAAAAGGCGGGAAAGGGGAAACATTAGGACCCACAGGTGACGAGTAGCAGTCGCTATACTGAGTGCGGTCGAGCAAGGTCACAAATGAACAGACCAATGAAGACCTCCATACAACTCGTTATAACCACCGTCGCAAGTGGGCTACACAGCAGTTTCAAGTCTGCTTGAACACAATGTTCGTCAGACTTAACTTCGACATGGGCAAAATATTAAGTAATTGGGCAGGGTAAAATCAGTGACTGTGTGCGAGATGTAGTAGCAGGTCCCATGCGGACAAGTGAGGAAACCCGGACTCCTAGTTGAGGGTTGTGTAGCAGGAAGACGTTACATATAAACATAAGTATGCCCCAAGTCAGGACTATCTACGTTGCAGCTGCCCTCATAACATCTGCATACTTTGCCAGTCTGCGCCTAGAGCATTGCGTAGTGGCGGAGTGGTGTGAACGAATATGCGACGTAACGGGAGCGGCAAGGTAAAATGGTATACACACGGAGGGGTAAGATTCGCGTGTGAATATCGGATAATCGGGTTTGGGTGCGAAAAAGGGTCTGCTCGGCAGGTGTTGGTGCCTGAGCTAACTCAAATATGAGAGGTACGAAGGTAAACCTAACGACAGGGAATTACTAACGCTGCTTGGCGTACGGTTCTGAAAGAAAATCGGAAAGTAATGTAGATCTTAAGCTCCCAATCGCATACGTTGGTGTAGGCAGCGATGCTGTATGACGATGTCGTGTCCGATCAGTCCGGCTCAGACACGCAGAATAGCACACTGCCTACACAAGCGCTATGCATCATAGTTCTATAAGTGTGCGCTAGCATGGTATAAACCGACAGAAACAACAAAACGTAGTGAAAATTAATCGGTGGCTACCAGCTACGAGGCCAAGACCGTGTACCGTACCGACCCGGTGCAATTATAGTGGAGACGCCAGTGCGGGCGAGCAACCAGAATAGTAAGGACGAACGCACATACGCTCGCGCCCGATCTGACGGGAAAGTACGCTAAATCAGACACGCCAAGCTTCGTAGCGGCTATGAGAGCATTAACCCTACGTTCGCAAAAAAAAAGAAAAAAAAAAAAAAAAAAAAAAAAAAAAAAAAAAAAAAAAAAAAAAAAAAAAACCACCGCTAGATAATTCCAAGCTCCGCAGCAACGTGACATCGCTAGTACTGATAACTGCCATCTACGCTTACCATCTGGCTAAGAATCGCAGCACTCACAACGTATGCTCTTAGCAATTTTCCGGGTTTTTGCCCTATAGTCATAGCATCAGCACTCGTGGCAACGGCAGAAGCCTGAGGCCAGCATGGTCCGACGAACTCAGGGCCCCCATAGGAGGTACGATTGTTTGGGTTTCAGTCCCCCCCCCCCACACCCCCCCACACACCACCATTATTTTAGCCCCTCCTGATATCATGGTCAGGCAAATCTCTTTAGCCTATCTGGCTACAGCTGGACTTAAACAACATACATGCACACAGTAAGTGCATTATATGAAGGATGCACAAATGAGAAGTATGAGGCATAAGCTGGACAGGTCCCACTGCATGAATGGCGATGGCTTTTCTTTTCAGCTACAAGCAGCAGCTTCTAGGCAGCTCCCTGAGCCAGCCACTGGGCCAAGCCCCAAGATGTCAACATAATTGGAAATATGGTCATGCCAGCTTCAAAGTGCACTACGTTGCATCTCGTTTGGCTGAATAGCCGGTTAAGGGAGCTGCCTAGAAGCTGCCGCTCATAGCTGAAAAGAAAAGCTATGCATGAATGGCGATGGCTTGCAATCTTTCAATCCAATTAGCGATGATAATGCCTGGTAGGGCGTGGTATTAAGGAGGGCCCGTCTTATGGCGGTAGGGAACAGGCAGCTACTTTACCTGGACAAAGCTACAACGGCGGTTGACAGCGATCGCAAACACTAAGGCGCACCTGTGGGGATTTGAACCCGGCACCTTCGTCGTTCAAAGAGCTCAGCCGTTAAGCCATTCTTTGAACAAGGATTCAATCCAATCAGTATGCTCCCTGACTTCCGTGGGTATCGCACGGGGGGCTTATAGTTCGACAACGGTGAGCAGCCTAGATTTGGCTGAAACACTATGTAACAATCCAATCTAATTGCAAGCTTGCATCCCACCGAGTAATTAATAAGTCATAAGTAGTCCCTTGCCCTCTTAGCATATTTCCCCAAAGTCCCTTCAACCTATTTGGCCTCCCCCTGGACTGTAACAACATACATACATGCATACATACATACATATGCAGGCAGTCTAAATAAGTGTGCATACAAAAAGCCCAGTGTTGACAACTTGGAAACGTTTGTGTACGGTATGTGAGAAGTCCAAGGAGGCGGTGCAAGCGACGCGGAAGTTAGTTGCGAGACAGTTAGTTGAGACAGTTGGCTGTGTGTGGTCGGACAGACGGACAATGCAGAGATCCTGGTGGCTCCAGCTCCTCAGAAGGGCGGGGCTCCAATAAATAAATGAACGTTTTATTATTTTGGGCCACAGCGCTACTAGGCAGCTCTCCAAGCTGAATATTTAGCCAAATCATAAGCAACCTGGTAAGCATGGAAACTGCTATAATCAGCTTTCCAACTCTCCTAAAATTGTTGGGCTGGTAAAAGTAAATGTATATATATATATATATATATATATATATATATATATATACGAGGGGGGGGCAAGAAAAAAGCTGCCGTACCGCACCTTCGCTTTGGATAGAGCCTATCCTCAAACTATATAAAAAAAAAGTTTTTTTTTTTAGCCAAAAATAAAGTTGTACAAAAGTTAGAGGGGTCCAAAGTTTTTTTCAACCAAAGCGGCCCAAATCTTAACTTCGCGATAAATCACGTTTGGGTAACCCCATGAAAGATGTAAGAGCATAACTGAAATGGGCTTTAAAAGATCTTTCGAATGACCCCCATTTTAGGGGGGGTAGGGTGAGGTAATTGGGTTTTAGGAGGGGTGGGTGGGGGTGGGGGGGGGGTAAAAAAACTTTTAGCCAACTTTATTTTCCCCCTCTTTTTGTATGAAACGTCCACAATTCCAACTCCCATCTGAATCAGACACCATATCGAAGGTGCGGTCCAAAATCTGTCTTTCTGCCCCCCCCCCCTGTATATATATATATATATATATATATATATATAAGCAGGGGAGGGGGTCAACAGTCATGAAGAGGAACAAACAAAGAAGGCGGTGGCCGAGGTAAGCTTTTGTTCCTACAGGAATTTGCAAGACCCCTTCTATCCATGGCGCTTGAAGACTTGGGAGCTGTTTTTCACGTTGATGATTTCCACCTGTGAACAAAAAGGTCGTAGTGAGCACTGGCTTGTGATAATGGTTGCGATTTCACATGGTACATGACTAGGGAATGGCAATATGATATCATTTGATATCATGTCATCATATGATATCATTTGACGCCGGTAGACTGACTAGGTAAGTTACCATTTATATACGATATCATATGATGCAATGTGTATGATTTCATATGATATCATACTCGCCTTTAGTCAGCATCATATGATATGCCGGTCCCTATAAATGACTGCTGTTCCACGGGTATTACAACAAGTATACATTGGTTTATGATGATGGTTGCAATTTCACATGTTACATGACTGCTGTACCACGGGGATCATCATCATACACATCAGGGTACTTCCATTAACCAAATTGGCCAGCGCTTAAGCGCACTTGGAAAAACAAACTGCGCTTTGTAGTACAAAAAGAGCAAAAATTGCTTGCTGCGCCCACAGGGGGTTGCAAAAAACTGCGTGAAACGCGCTGTGGGGCTCAAAAAGGCTGCGCGCCAGCGCGCAAAAGCGCGCGCTTGGAAGTACCCTGGTACACATTGGTTTGCGATGATGTTTGCGATCTCACATGTTACATGACTGCTCTACCACAGGTATCACAACAAGTACACACCAGGGTACTTCAATTGACCAAATCGGCCAGCGCTTTAGCGCACTTGAAATTAAAAAAACTGCGCTTTGTAGTGCGAAAAGCGCAAAAATTGCTTGCTGCGCCCACAGGTGGTTGCAAAAAACTGCGCGAAACATGCAGTAGGGCTCAAAAAGGCAGCGCGCCAGCGCGCGCTTGGAAGCGCCCTGGTACACATTGGTTTGTGATGATGGCTGTGATGGTTTCAATTGTTGCGATGGTTGAGATGATGGTTTCCAACTGCAAAAAATGAGGCATAAGGAGGCAAAACAATAGTCGAAAAGACGCAAAAAAAAGGAAGAAAAAGGAAACAAAAGGAGGCTAAAAGCAGCTAAAAGAAAGAAAAAATGGCTAAAAGGATGCAAAAGGAAACAAAAAAGGAGTCTAATAGGAGACAAAAAGGGGAGCAAAAAAGAGGCAAATATGGGAAAGAAGGAGACCATAGACTAATAGTACAAATTGGAAGGAGTTCATAAAAGGCCCATGTGGATATGTTCGGTGTGTTTGCACTGCATATATTTCAAACATACACACACATACAAACACTCCAAGACACAAAACTCTGACATACCTCTTCAGGATCTTCCAACTCAGCCATACTCTGAGGGCGGATGAACTTCCTAGATTCTGTTTTTAAGAGAGCCGTCTTAGTCCCTCCCTCCTGAGGGGCTCCCCACCCAACCTTTGACTCCTTGACTTCTTTGTCTGATACAGAAGTCTCTGTGGTGAGGTGAGGAGGGGTGTGGGTGAGGCTGGGGGTGAGGGTTAGGGGGTGGGGATTGAGGGGTGGGGTGAGGAGGGGTGTGGGCGAGGCTGGGGGTGAGGGTTAGGGGGTGGGGATTGAGGGGTGAGGTGAGGTGAGGAGGGGTGTGGGCGAGGCTGGGGGTGAGGGTTAGGGGGTGGGGATTGAGGGGTGAGGTGAGGTGAGGAGGGGTGTGGGCGAGGCTGGGGGTGAGGGTTAGGGGGTGGGGATTGAGGGGTGAGGTGAGGTGAGGTGAGGTGAGGATGGGTGTGGGTGAGGCTGAGGGTGAGGGTGAAGGTGAGGGGGTGGGGATTGAGGGGTGAGGTGAGGTGAAGTGGGGGGACCAAGGCAAGACAAGGTTTTTTTGTATTTTTATAGCTGAAATGTATCGTGTTCTTTCAGATCTTCAGCAAGTAAAAGATTCTGTTTTTTGTGTAAAACCGGGTATAACAAATGTTTTGTTGAAGTGCATGATATGTTTTTTGTGTAAAACATCTTTATTTTGAAAATAACTAAGTCCTTACCTGGGGATATATGCATGCGTTGATACCAGGGTAATGAATGACGCGCGCTATCGCGCGCTACAGCACAAGGTTTTGGAGCCCAACTGCGGGATTGACGTAATTTTTTAAACCCCCTCTGGGCGCAGCGTGCAGATTTTTGTTCCTGGAGGAGCCCCCTCTTCAAGGGGGCCATGTTCACCCATTTGTACGTCCGACCGACCATCCATTCGTCCGACCGCGATGAAAACTGACACGTCAGCCAACAGTCTCGTAACTGACTCGCTTCCGTTGCCACCTGTCGCTCCCTCGCGATCACTCTCCGCCGATGTTTTAGCATCGCAGGCGACGCTGCATAGAACTTGTTGGTTGCGTCAAAGCGCGACCCCAAAGGAGGCAGTTGCGTCAAAAGCGCAACCCAAAATGACAAATTGCAGGACCCTGGTTGATACAGGTGGTCGGCCCCAGTGCAAGCAAACGAGCTGGCCCCCTCAAACTCACGCCTCGTATTAAGGCATCTTATTTATTTATTTATAAGTAAGTCCTTACCTGCGGATATATGCTGATGATTGCATTTTTCCTGGTGCACTACTGGACTGCAAATGTGCTCTCGGCTTGACGGAGTCAAGGGGGACATATGAAAAACATGCACAAAGAAGAAAAGAAAAAGAATAAGAATAAGAAAAATAGTTTGATATGCACGCGTTGTTGGTGGCACACACATTGTTGGTGGCAAATACATTGTCAGTGGCACACACGTTGTTGGTGGCAAATACATATGCATGCATTGTTGGTGGCACACACATTGTTGGTGGCAAATACATTGTCAGTGGCACACACGTTGTTGGTGGCAAATACATATGCATGCATTGTTGGTGGCACACACATTTTGGAGGCACACACATTGTCGGCGGCAAACACATATGCATGCGTTGTTGGTGGCACACATATTGTTGGTGGCACACACGTTGTTGGTGACAAATACATATGCATGCGTTGCTGGTGGCACACACATTGTTGGAGGCAAATACATATGCACGCGTTGTTGGTGGCAGAACCATTGTTGCTGGCAAATACATATGCACACGTAGTTGGTGGAACACACATTGTTGCTGGCAAATACATATGCACACGTAGTTGGTGGAACACACATTGTTGGTGGCAAATACATATGCATACATTGTTGGTGACAAACACATAAGCACGCGTTGTCGGTGGCACACACATTGTTGGAGGCACACACGTTGTTGGTGGCAAATACATAAGCACACGTTGGTGGTGGCAGAACCATTGTTGCTGGCAAATACATATGCACACGTTGTTGGTGGAACACACATTGTTGGTGGCAAATACACATGCACGCATTGTTGGTGGAACACACATTGTTGGTGGCAAATACACATGCACGCATTGTTGGTGGCAAAAATAACGAAGTCCTTACCTGGATATAGGCGTTGCTCCTTGCTAAAAGTGAGCAGATCTCGAGTTCTTGAGTATTAGCCTTTGGTCAATATCATATGATATGCCGGTCCCTAGATATGTTCTTGCGTTGATTCTGGTGGTTGGCCCCAGTGCAAGCAAACGAGCTGGGCCCCTCAAACTCACGCCTCGTATTAAGGCATACTATTTATTTACTTATTTATAACAGAGTCCTTACCTGGGTATATATGCATGCATTGTTGGTGGCTAACACATTGTTGGTGACAAATATAAATGCACACGTTGTTGTTGGAAAATATAACGAAGTCCTTACCTGGGGTTGCAAGCAAGCAGATCTCACACACACACACACACGCACACCCAAACACAAGCACTCCCCCCCACACGCACATTCCCCCCCCCCCACACCCACTCCCACACACACATGCACTCCCACACACACCCCCACACACAAAGTACTTACCTGGGGTTAGGACTTGTTGCAAGCGAGCAAATCTTACACACACACTTCACACACACACACACAAGCACACCCAAACACAAGCACCCCCCCCCACACGCCCCCCCCCCCCCCCCCACACGCCCCCCCCCCCCACACACACACACACTCCCACACACACGCATGCACTCCCACACACCCACACAAAGTACTTACCTGGGGTTAGGACTTGTTGCAAGTGAGCAGATCTCACACACACACTTCACACACACACACGCACACCCAAACACAAGCACTCCCCCCCCCCCCCCCCCCCCCCACCACCACCACACACACATGCACTCCCACACACCCACACAAAGTGCTTACCTGGGGTTAGGACTTGTTGCAAGTGAGCAGATCTCACACACACACACACGCACACCCAAACACAAGCACTCCCCCCCCCCCCCCCCCCCCCCCCCACACACACACACATGCACTCTCACACACCCACACAAAGTGCTAACCTGGGGTTAGGACTTGTTGCAAGCGAGCAGATCTCGAGTTATTGAGTAGCCTGGAAGAGAGTTCGGGATCCTTCGCTACGCCTGAAAAGCTCTTCCTGAGGGCAGGGGCAGACCTCCTGCCATCCATGGGCACCAAGGAGGAACGCTCCTTGTTACCTGAGTACCAAACATGGTTGACAGTTACCTGAGTACCAAACATGGTTGACAGTTACCTGAGCACCAAACATGGTTGACAGTTACCTGAGTACCAAACATGGTTGACAGTTACCTGAGTACCAAACATGGTTGACAGTTACCTGAGTACCAAACATGGTTGACAGTTACCTGAGTACCAAACATGGGTGACAGTTACCTGAGTACCAAACATGGTTGACAGTTACCTGAGCACCAAACATGGTTGACAGTTACCTGAGTACCAAAAACGGTTGACAGTTACCTGAGTACCAAACATGGTTGACAGTTACCTGAGTACCAAACATGGTTGACAGTTACTATATGGGGCTACACACATGGTTAGGGACCGGCAATATGATATCATATGATGCCAGCAGTCTGTCATGATGCCAGCAGTTCTTGTTAACTGAGTACCATTCATGGTTTGTTGAGGCAAACATTAGGTAAGGGGATAGAGTCCTACCTCAGGATGTCCAAAGAATCAAAGGTTGACAGTTATCATATGGGCTTACGCACATGGTAAGGGACCGGCAATATGATATCATGTCATCATATGGCATCATATGATTACATGTGATGCCAGCAGTCTGACTAGGCTAAAGTTACCATATTTATACAATATCATATGATGAAAGTTGTATGATATTATATGATATCATACTCGCCCAAGGTAAACATCATATGATTTGCCGGTCCTATACATGGTTGGAGCACTAGGTAGCAAACATGGTTTCAAGTTATCATACGGGGTTAACATGGTTGACAGTTATCATATGGGGTCACACACATGGTTAGGGGTCGGCTATGTTATATAATAGTAGTGAATAAATAGTATTATATAATATTATAAAATATTAGTCGGACGACCTGCCTCACCAGAAATTCGAATTTATTTGAAAACTAATATTATTATGACACTTTAATAATATGATTTGATATTAGTTTTTCAAACACTTATATGAATTGCCGCTCCCTACACGTGGTAAGAGCACTAGGTAGCGTACATGGCTAGAGAACTAGGCAGCATACGGGGTATTATGATGAGATAACTGGTTACACTGCGGACTTGTGAGTCCGTATACATAGTCAATATAACAAGCTAGGTCGTAGCGTCGGCCTGCCACTAGGGTAGGACAACCCAACAGCTGGCGGGCACGTACACGCGAGTGTACACGCCCGTACTATGCGTATGCCAACGGTCATAGCGTAATGATAACGCCTGGTGGGGCGTGGTGTTAAGGGAGCCCGTCGTACGCGGGTGGGGAGCGGTCTCCTACCTCAACTGGACAAGCTACCATCGCGGTTGACGACGACCTGCAACGCCAAGAGCGACCGAAGGGGGAGTCGAACCCCCGACTCTTCATTACCGCCCCTCCATGGGTAGCGACTTCGATACAACAGCTGTACTGCCGGGTGCGCCAAACAGATGCGCCAAACGCGTGTACATGCCCATACTATGCGTATGACAACAGTCATAGAATAACAGGTACCAAATATGGTTAGAGCACTAGGTAGCAAACATGGTTGGCAGTTATCATATAGGGTTACAAACATGGTTAGAGCACTTGGTAGCATTAGGGATACGAAATACGGTTAACAGCCCTTGTTTCTTTGATAGCACACATGCTTGACAGATAGCACCAGGGCTGCTCAAAACGTATGTTTAGTGCATAGCATTTTATACAATTTAGCTTGTCAACTGTCAGCGATAGCTGTATTACTGCCTACTGTCTCTTTCCCCTGATCACGTGTGATATAGCATCCGTGTGCCTGTAGTTTACCCGCGAACATAAACTAGAACCTTAAGATCCCCAAGGGGGTCACAATTTGGCAACCCTATGGCAACTCCCTAATAAAACCTTTGGTTTTATGATGACTAGACCGCCTTGATTAAATAGACGCCCAAAGGTTTAATTAGGTTGTAGTTAAAAAGTTAATTTTTCTAAAACAATTGCCTTCAAAAAATACTAAGTATAAGGCACTGCCTAAATACTAAGGTATCATGTCACGTCTCAAACAAAGGTTTTGGAGTCTCCTGTACATTGATTGAAAACATATATTTGTGGTCATGATTTGTTGTTTTTGGATTTCAACGCGTCGCATGAAAACAAAACACTGAAGCCAAAAGGAAAAGCCCTGCCTCGCAAACACATACCCATGGGAGATTTTGGAGGTTCATCGATTGTGGCCCAATTAGCCGTCTTGCGTACTGATGGCCTGTCCGCGTCGGCCTTCATGATCGACTTGGGCTCTGTATTGGGCCTTGACTCGATGCTGGAGCGCCTCGAGCTGCCATTAATAGAAACCAAGGCTGGGTGAAGGATGGGTGGATGGGTGTGGAGTTGTAAGTGGTGTATTGCAGAGTTGTGATAGTGGGCTGCATATGTTGAGGTCCAGGGGTAGCCAAATAGGCTTATTCTGTTTAACAGGCACGACGACATCCCGCAAAACGCTAAGCTGTCGGAACCTTGGCTTGGGTAAACCTCCAACATGCACAAACACGCACGAACACTGCAGGTTCATGCAGGTTTGTACAGGTTTGTGCATGTTGGAGGTTTACCCAAGCCCTGGTTCCGAGAGCTTAGCGTTTCTTGGGATGTCATCATAACTGTTAAAAGTAATAAAGGACTTGCCCAACCTCTTGCCCAACCTCAAACAATCAAGATAAACTCTAGATTACCAGGGGGGGCGAATTGAAAGAGATCCTTGGTGAACTTGGGGGTCAGAGTTAAATAAACAAGTCCTATGCAGCGTTGCAAGCGACACAGAAAATTGGCGGAGAGTGCAGGCAATGGAACAACAGGTGGCAACGGACTGGAGCTGACCGAAGCCAGTTAGTTATGAGACAGTTGGCTGACATGACAGGCTTCAATTTTTTGGTCGGTCGGACAAACGGACAATGGGGTGAATCTTAGGAGGGGGGGCTCCGCCAAACATGAATAAAGGCTGTCATCAGCTCGATGAGTACACCGTTCATTAACCACCAGGTGAAGAAAAATAACATACTTAATATTATAATATTATAATATTCAGGTAGGAGACCGCTCCCCACCCGCGTACGACGGGCTCCCTTAACACCACGCCCCACCAGGCGTTATCATTTCCTTTTTATAATATTCAATTCATGGTGAGGTTGCATGTTTCTCACCTGGAGTAACCTGGATCACAGGGTTGACTGCATCGATGCTTGAGAATGTCGATGGTTTCATTCTGGTGAGCCGTTGAGGTTCAGCCTGCAGCGTGGGAGACGTTGGGTGAGTGAGTGAGTGTGTGTAGTGTGTTTGTATTTGTATTTGTATGCATGTATGTGTGTGTGTGGAGCGCTCCATTCTGGTGAGGCGTTGAGGTTCAACCTGCAGCGTAGGAGACGGTAGGTGAGTGAGTGAGTGTGAATATGTGTGTTCATGTGCGTGTGTGTGAGAGAGTGTTTGAGTGTTTGTGTCTGTATGCGTTTGTGTGTCGAGCGCGCCCTTCTGGTGAGGTATTGAGGTATTGAGTGAGTGAGTGAGTGAGTGAGTGAGTGAGTGAGTGTATGAATACAATTCCCTACGAAAGATAGATGTTTGTAGGCAGCCCATAACCTTTAGCTTTCCAGTATCTACGATATCCAAACGGGTACCTACAAACATCTATCTATCTGTATGTTGACATACATGCCTACATACATGTAAATGATACATTCATACATCTATATGTATATAGAAATACATAAGATTCCGGGCCAATTCTTGACGGAGGCGGTGCAGGGGGGGCGGGGGGCAGGGATCCATCGCGCCATAACATAGTCACCGACGAGCGGAAGATAACAAAGTGCCTCTCCGGCTGAAATAATGACCATTGCCACCATTCGGCTCGCGCATGCGCCATTCCTGCCCACCAATTCATCGCATTCGCAATGCTATTGCCATGTATTTGAATTTACCAACTCTTCTGTGGCCATTCCTTCTTGCTGAGCGTTGTAGCCCAGGCACCACTCATTCGATGTCTGCAACCTCTGCCCAATGTATCAAAATATCTGTTGATGCAAATCCTGCGATAGCGAGTGCGTGACAGAGTTTACTCCATCAAAACCTTCCTCAACTTTGAATTCGGCTGGTTAGTGGCCGTTCACCTCACATGACGCTCAATACAACCTTCTGCTTCTTGATGCGACATTCATGGCACACAAAACCTTGCTCAATGATACTCGTTGCTAACTGGATTTCCGGTCAACACCACAGGCCCGACTGGTCAAATGTTGGTGAAGAACGAGCTTCAGGTATGTAGCTTTGCGATTGCGCAGGGCGGTTTTCTCTGCGGGGGCAGTAGCTATGCAAGCGTTCACAGGTTTGCAGGTTGTCGGGGGAGGCTTGAGGGTGGCCCACCCAGGGTGGGGATGGCTGTGTGTGTGGGGGGGCATGTGCGTTGATGGGGTGGGTTGAGGGTCAGGAAGAGGTCCGGAAAAGTAGGGGATACTGTGGGTGGGTTGGAATGGTATGCGTGTGCGATACAGGGTGGGGGGCTGCTAAAGTGAAGGGAAAGAGATATGGAGAAGTAATGTATGTGTCTGTATCTGTGGGTGCAGGGGGCGAGGGAGGGGAGCGTCGAGCAAAGGTGGAGTTGGCTGGGTGGTGTGGGGGTTAAGGTTGTGTAGGGGAGAGAAAGGGAGTGTGCGTCAAAGGGGGTGGGTGGATGGGTGCGAGGTGGTTGGGGGGGCAGGAAGATTTAGAGGGGGGTCGTGTAGGTCCTGGGTGGGGGATAGAGAGGGTAGAGAAAGGAAGGGGGCACACGTTAGTTATTTTCAGCTGCACAGGGGGAAATACCTTGACTGTATAAAAGCGAGTAAGGGAGAGAGAGGGTGGGGGTGGGTGGGTGGGTGGGGGTACACAAGGGTGTTACCATTGTATAACCCAGACCAGACCAGGACCCCGGACTAAGGTGGGGGGGTGGGGGGTGTGGCCAACGGCCACATGGGCTACCCTGCCAGTGAAAACATACATACACGCTTACATACATACACACATATATACATACATACATACAAACAAACATACATACAAATAGCAGTCATCTACTCACCCGTACAGAACTGCGGTCTCTGGAGTCAATGTGTGAAGAGCTATTAGCACTGCTAGAATGCCGCAACTCTGGAAGCAGCTGCTGCCCACTGCTCCTGGCTCTCGCCTTCAGGTCCTTGGAACTACCCCCTTGCATAAACAGGGAGGCTTTGGGAATGTCGGAATCTAACGGTAAATCTTCCAAGGGGTTGTATACCATCCTACCATGCTCTATAGAATATGAATGTGTGCTGGTGCCGCCTTCCTCCTCGTCTGCAAGGGAAATGGAGGGAAGCTGAATATTAGAAGCAGGTGGCACTGTTTCCTTTTTGCACTACACTTATACTATACTAGATTATACCATACCATACCATACCATACAAGATACCCGTACCATACCATACCATACTAATATATCTTAAACAATTCGGTTATGTACTATACTACCGGTATACTATACTATACTATACTATACTATACTATACTATACTATACTATACTATGCTATACTACACTATACTATACTATACTATACTACACTATACTATACTATACTATACTATACTATACTATACTGTACTGTACTATTATATACTATACTATGTACTGTGCTACAATACTATACTAAGCTTTGTCCTACGCAACTAAACTATGCTAAACTCTGCTTTGTACTGTTCCCCTCCGACACTCACATGAGAGGTTGGGGTCATGTTGGCCTCCCCAGTGAGGAGTGAAACCAATATTAAATTCTGACATGCATGATGAAAACTAAACTGAAAAGGCGAGAGGGAGAGGGAGAAGGGGCAGGATAATGAATTGATGAATAACAAGTCTTATAATGGTAGCGCAAATTTTAAATTCCGACAGGCATGATGAAAACTAAACTGGATGAGCTCGTTCCATTGGTGTAAGTAGTCCCCCCCTTCAAACTTGTAAGGTTTTTTTATTGGTCGATCAGCCATTACAAAGGGCAGAGGTCAAAGAATCCGGAAGAGCAGAGGAGGAGGAGGAGGAGGATCATGTATGTATGTATGTATGTATGTATGTATGTTACAGTCCAGTTACAGTCTAGGGGTAGGCCAAATATGCTTAAGGGACTTGCCCAACCGTATCAAAACCCAACGAGAAAGCGAGATGGAGAGGGAGAAGGGGCAGGATAATGAATTGATGAATTACAAGTCTTATACCGGTAGCAACGCCACGCACCTGAGCGGTTGTACTACACTTTTTACTGTTCCCCTCTGCCACTTACCTGAGAGGTTGTACTACACTTTTTACTGTTCCCCTCTGCCACTTACCTGACAGGTTGTACTACACTTTTTACTGTTCCCCTCTGCCACTTACCTGACAGGTTGGAGTCATGCAGGCCTCTGGTGCTTATCATCGAAACACGCGTTGGACTGGAGCTGCCCGAGCCACTCCTGCATGTAACAATTTCACTGTGCTCAACATCAGGCCAGAGCCCTGAGTCTCCTTGGGCCCCAATAGGTGGTGGTGGGAATTCAATGTCGGTACCCCTACTCGACATAGTCTCCCCTAGTGCTGGATCTCCATCTGTATTGTCTGGTGTGGGGGTAGTGGCCCAAGCAAAGGATTTGGCCTTTCTTTGGTCTTCCAGGCCTGCATCTTTTTGCAACGCAGCTAAGCTTAAGGCTGCCGCCGCCGCAGCAGCAGAGGAGCCCTCTGCATGCAAAGCAGTGGGGGTTGGGGGTAGGGGTTTGTGTGTGTGTGTGTGTGTGTGTGTGTGTGTGTGTGTGAGAGAGTGTGTGTGTGTGTGTGTGTGTGTGTGAGTGTGAGTGTGTGTGTGTGTGTTTGTGTGTGTGAGTGTGAGTGTGTGTGTGTGAGTGTGTGTGTGTGTGTGTGAGAGTGTTTGTGTGTGTGTGAGTGTGGTGGTGGGAGTATCTTATGCTCACATGAGCAGAGGAGCCCTGTGCGTGCAAAGCAGAGCATGCATATGTTTGAGTGAAGGTGGGGCGTGAGGACGCATTAGTTAGGCGTGGGCACATTTTGCGTCAATTAGGTAACCATGATAATATCCTCCTCCTTATCATCATCATCGTCATCATCTTCGCCCTAATCATTCTCATGACCCTCAACCTCATCATTATCCTCGCCCTAATCATTCTCATGACCCTCATCCTCATCATCATCTTCATGACCCTCAACCGCACCAAAGGCTTGCTGCTCTCACCTCTAGAGCCAGTAAAAGAAGGATTATCTAAAACCCCAAACCCTCAACCTGCTGCTCTCACCTCCAGAGCCAGCAGTAGAAGGATTATCCTAACCCCCAAACCCTCAACCTGCTGTTCTCACCTTCAGGGCCACCATAAGAAGGATTGTCGTTATTCTTGATAATCTCCTCATTCTCCTCATCCCCATCGTATAGAATGTTCTTCTCCTTCAGCCATTTATCCTTCTTCCGCTGAGAGTGGCAGAGCAATGAGTACAAACAGGTCAGCTTAAATTTACACATGTGTGCACAAAAATGTCAGCTTAAAGTTGCACATGTGAGTACAAGCAGGTCAGCTTAAAGTTACACATGTGAGTACAAGCATGTCAGGTTAAGGTTACACATGTGAGTAAAAATAGGTCAAGTTAAAGCTACACATGTGAGTACACGCAGTTCCGGTTAAAGTTACACAGGTGTGGGTTATGCAGGTCCATTCAGTTCAGTTTAGGCTATGAGGTGTGTGTACAAACAGGTCTATTCTGTTCCATTCCGCTTTGGTTTGTTTGTTTAATATGCTTCATCCATTCAATCTGTTTGAGCAGCCCCGTAGGAGCTGAAAACCTGAAGAGGCTAGCCCATTTACCAATCAAAACACAAGACATTTGGTATAATGTGGTGCTGTATAATGTGTGAATGTAGAAATATAAAATGTGTTAGTTTGGTTGAATGGAACGTTCAGTGGGATGTGGTACTTTTCAATGTGTGAAGGTAGGACTATAAACTGCGCGATATATACTACTCACGTATTATGTACTCATATATATATATGTATATATATATATATATATATATATATATGAGTGTATACATGTATGTATATGTTTATATATACATTGTTTTTTGTATAGACGATATGACATGTATATATTATATTTGTTGCCAAAACTTACCCTCCTCCAGCATAGAATAGCAAATATCCAGCAGCAGCAGCACATAAGCAGAGCCAGGACAGCGATGAGGACTATTGCCCAAATGGGAAAGTCACTGTCATCACCATCATCTTCTGGTGGAGCTGGGGACAACATGATGGGGTCAGCGGATTCTCCATAGTCAGGAAGCGGTTCTTCTACCACTGTGCAAGAGCTGAATTCAGGCTGCATACAGAGGGTTGCATGTATGTATGGTATGTATGGGGTTGAATGCAAGTATGTATGTATGTACGTATGCACGTACGTATGCATGTATGTATGTACTAGTACGATAGCCCGTGTGGCCAGTTGCCACCCCTACCTCCCCCCCTCCCCCCCTCCCACTCTCATCCTCCCCCCCCCCCCCCCCCCCCCCCCCCCTCCTCCTCTCCATCTTTTCTGTCTCCTATCCTTCTTTACTTCTCCTTCACCCTCCTTCCGTCTCCCCCTCTTCTGCGTTTTCTTTCTCCTATCCTCCTTGACTTCCCATTGACTCTTGACCCAACCTGCATCTCTCCTTTTTCCCCCTGTACCCTGTCGTACCCCATACGCATAGGGCAGGGCTGGAAACGATTGAGCGCTAAGCCACAGACCAGCCGGATTCGAGAAAGGATTGTAAGATTGCGATTAATTCAGTCGAGCTCCGAATGACTCAGCAAGTGATCGAATCATCATTGTATGTATGTATGTATGTATGTACTAGTATGGTAGCCCGTGTGGCCGGTGGCCACACCAACCCTCCCTCTCCCCCCGCACTCTCAGACGCACACCTCTTCTCTCTACCTTTTCCCCTTCTGCTTAAGCTGTGGCCTCCCCCCCTGTCATACACGTATTCCATCCCCCCCCCCCACACACACCCACCCACCCACCCACACATACAGACCCATAGCATCCTCCACTTCCCCCGGCCTCTTCCTACCCAATCCACACACACTCTCTTTCTCTCACCTTCGCCCCCAAAAGCCTCCCTTCCCCCAACCACCAACACGCATACACACTCTCCTCCTCCCTACCTCATACATTTCACTCCGGCTGCTGGATTTAATCTTGCAGAAAGAGGGGAAAGTGCAGACCAACAACTTGGGAACGCTCAGATCCCGATCACCCCGAGAACACCGGACCAGTGCAATTCCAAAGCTACAAACTTGCAGTTTCATCTTCTCGTGCAGTGCCCCAGTTGATACTCTTGGAACAGCACAAATCGTATTTCACGATATTCCAAACAACAAAAAGAGCTTTCAGATAAGGGATGAGAGGTGCAAGCGCGAGAGTGTGCAGAGGGACGGAATGGCCGTGGCGATCTGAACAAAGTCGAATTAATCGCAACAACCAGCCAACCACGACGAAGGCGATGCGATGGCATGGCGAAAGTGCGCATGCATGAGATGAACGCTGGCAACGCTCGCAGGCGGAGAAAAAAAGGATGACGATCTGAAGGTCTGGCTTGATTATGAGTCTGGCATAACTCCTGAGGTTGGAAAGCGAAGTCTCCACGCCTGGCTTGGTTAAGAGCAGCTTAGCAGCTTCGCGTTCATCCTGAGGCATGGGATCGCGTTGTTCACGTCCGGCTTAATTATGCGCCTGGCGTAACTCCTGGGGTCGGGCAGCGTGGGCATCATGTCGACTCTTGTTGGCTCTTCCCGGCTCTGTCCAGTTCTTCCTTGCTCATGCAAGCTCGCTTTGAGCGCTGGCTGGCGGTGTTGCAGGCTCTCCTGTCCATTAGGACCGTTGGCATGCATCATGGTTGCATGCTCCGTGAAGAAGCAATGAACTGAAACGATTATTCTGAGCGCCATGCAAAGCGAGGGTCAGCAGATGACCTCCGAGGAGAGGATCTTCTGGATATAAATTGCTTGCAGTCATAGTATGGGAGGCAAAGCAAATGTGGGGACGAAATGAGCGCGCGCGCTTAGCTTTGCGCATCGGCAGTTTCGGTATTTGAAAATTTTGCTGGGCGGGGTGTTGCGAGTTGGGTTTGACGGAAAGTCGGTTGCAAGTCAGTTACACTTCGCACGCCCATGGCACGTGGGCAGGCGATGATGACACCACCACGACCACGACCACGACCATGATTTCTTTATATATATAGATGCATGTATGTATGTATGTATGTATGTATGTATGTATGTATGTATGTATGTATGTATGTATGTATGTATGTATGTATGTATGTATGTATGTATGTATGTACTAGTAGCAGTTATGCTTGCAACCTTGTCGACCCTGTTTTACAATGGCGGTACAGCTCTGCCTCTGTTCTTTAGGCGCTACTCACTGTCTAGGACGTGACTGGCGACTTGTTTAATCGTGAGGTTTCCACGACTTTTCAAGAGGGGCCCACATGAGTCTGGATCCTGTAAACCTCGTTTAGTTGTATGCCTTCACTGTAGCACAAACTCAGGGCCCCCGTCAGTTAAACGATTGTTTGGGGCTCAGTTCATCAGTGCTTGTTCTTTTTAAGCCCTTCCTATACGGTTGGGCAAGTCCCTTTAGCCTATTTGGCCTACCCCTGGACTGTAACATACATACATACATACATACATACATACATACATACATACATACATACATACATACATGCCTTACCTTGCTTACCTTACTTTTAACCTGGAGACCCATGGTGCAGTGTTGATAAGACTATTGTATGCTGCGTGAGCCGGTACACCATGGGCAGCAGACGTCTAGGCCAGGTCCTATCAACGGGGCTGCGAGAGCACTCCAGGATTCACTCATTTTTATTAGGCCCATGTTGCACTGCTCATTGTGTATTGTTCTACTTATTCAAATGTATGTACTAGTAGGGTAGCTTGTGTGGCTGTTGGCCACCCCAACCAACCCAGGCCCTGGGTTCTGGTCTTGTCTGGTATGGGTAACATAACGGTTTGCGTCCTTGTATATACCCCCCCTCCCCCCCCTCCCACACACACACACACGCAAACCCCCTCTCTCCTTAGGCACACACACAGTCAATATATTTCCCCCTTTGCGCCTGAAAATATGTAACGCATGCCCCCCCTTCCCCTGCCTACTCTATACTCCCCCCTCTTGAGAAACACTCTCTTTCTCCCCCCCAACACTCCTTACCCCACAAACCACCCAGGCATCTCCACCCTGCCTCGCTCGACGCTGCCCTTCCTCCCCCCCCGCACGCACAGACACACACGTACACCCCTTCTCCCTACCTCTTCCCCTTTTCATCTGCTATGCCCCCTTCCCTTTTTAATCACACACATACCATTCAAAACCAATCACACATACCATTCCAACCCAATCACACATACCATTCCAACCGAATCACACATACCATTCCAACCAATAACACATACCATTTTAAACCAATGACACATTCCATTCCAACCCAATCACACATACCATCCCAACCCAATCGCAACACAGTTGGGCCTGTGTCAGCGATAGCTGTCTGTTAGCCTTCTCTGTCCTATTGCTCGGCTATACCGCCCGGCTAAACCCTAAACCCCGCAAGATGTCTAGAATGCACTCGCATTCCGTGTTGTTCAAAAGCTTGCAGCTGTAGTTTTGACCAGGAAATTTCCAGACAGTCCTCTATCGCGCGATTGCTATAGCAGAATGCTAAGCAATCGATGCTTGATACAATGGAAAATGCTTTCAGATATACAATGAGGGGTGCAAGGGCACGTAGAGATACATAATGCCAGTGAAGGCCCAAATAAATTCAAGTTCCTCGCGATAACTGCCTGCCGACCATGACGAAGGCAATGGCATGACGTTGGAGCAGATAGAGGGTGATGCAGAACGAATCGGTTGCAATTGGGCAAGGCCGTTGCAGAAGGGCAGGTCGGCGGAGCGGATCATGTGATTCGAACTTTCCGACCTCCTGACTGTACCTCACCAATGGTTTCAAAGATAATGACGGTAGTCTAACGAACGAACTCCGGTATCTTTATAGATAGATAGATGGATAGATAGATGGATAGATAGATAGATAGATAGATAGATAGATAGATAGATGGATAGATAGATAGATAGATAGATAGATGTTATGTAAGAGGTTGTATGTATGTATGCATGTTATGTACGGGTCTATCTGTCTGTATGGGTTTGTATTTATGCATGGGGTTGTCTGTCTGTCTGCCCGTACCCCCCCCCCCCCCCCCCCCCCCCCCCCCCCCCCCTACCTACCCCACTCCACCACCCAACTCCACCTCCTCAACACCTGTACCCCCCACCCCACCCCCCCCACCCCCGTGCCCCCCAGCACACACACCTGCGCTCTTAGGCCATTGGATGCAAGTCATGTATGGGGTTGTATGAATGCATGGGGTTGTCTGTCTGTCTGCCCGTATCCCCCCCCCCCCCCCCCCCCCCCCCCCACACACACACACCACCCTACCTCCCCCCCACCCGTACCCCCACCCCCCACCCTACCCCCATGTCCCCCAGCACACACACACCTGTGCTACTAGGCCATTGGATGCAATGATGGCCAGAGCAATGGCCTCAGCAATGTCACAGCTCATTTTGCTTCCAGAAGTGGCATTGTCCGTGGTGTGAACAAGCTGTGTCTCGATAACCCTGACAGGTTCGGAGCAGTTATCGCGGGCCAACGCAGAAAATGCCCTATCAATGTCCTCAGATATTTTCTCAACTTCGATCATAGGGTCGATCCAGCCAACCTCAAGCTGTGTACATAAGGTATGGTAGGATTAGCAAATGCTCTACGCAAGTCATTATATAGCTTCTGAATGTTGGTCACAGGTTCCAGCCAGCCAACCTCAAGCTGAGTTCATAAGGTATGGTAGGATTGTATGTATGTACGTTACAGTCCAGGGGTAGGCCAAAAGGTAAGGTATGGTATGATTAGCAAATGCTCAACACTAGTCATTACAGAGCTTCTGAATGTTGGTCACAGGTTCTAGCCAGCCAAACTCAAGCTGTGTTCATAAGGTACGCAAGGTACATATGGTACACCTGGGACACATGGTACATATGGTACACAAGGTACATATGGTACACCTGGGACACATGGTACATAAGGTACACAAGGTACACATGATACATAAGGTTCATAAGGTACACAAGGTACATAAGGTACACAAGGTACACATGGTACATAAGGTTCATAAGGTACACAAGGTACATAAGGTACACAAGGTACACATGGTACATAAGCTACACATGGTACATAAGGCACATAAGGTGCACATGGTACACGTGGGACACATTGTGGGATCATCCGAGTTGAGGCAGACGGTCATGATGGTGGATTGGATTCATTTGAATAGGAAGGAAACCTTACAAATAATCCCCAGACAACAACGTAGCATGGCTTTCCAAGTATTCAGTTTAATAGGCAGGACAGCTCACATATAACCACAAGACGATAGGACAAGCACTCTCATCAAAGCCCACACATACACCCCCCACCCACATCCCACCCTCCACCCACCTACCACACATACATACAGACAGACACCCCCACACCCCATTCCCCCCCCCCCCCCTACACACACACCCACACACCCACACACACATACACACCCACCCCACCACACACACCCACCACACAAACACATCCCCACTACTTACATATAACCACAAGACGATAGCACATGCATTGTCATCAAAGCCCACACATACACCCCCCACCCACCCCACACCACACATACATACATACACACACCCATACCCACCCCACCCACTACACACACACGCAGTTTAATAGGCATCAATGCTTTTTATTTTTAAGCCCTTCCTATACAGTTGGGCAAGTCCTTTTAGCCCATTTGGCCCACCCCTGGACTGTAACATACATACAGGCAAGACAACTTCCACATAACCACAAGACGATAGGACAAGCACTCTCATTAATGCCTGCCCCCCCCCCCCCCCCACCCCACCCCACCCCACCCTCCCCTACCCACCCACCCACATACACATACACCACCCACACACATCCCCACTACTTACATACAACCACAAGACGATAGGACAAGCACTGTCATCAAAGCCTGCCACCCACACCCACACCCACATACACCACCCACCCACATCCCCACTACTTACATACAACCACAAGACGATTAGACAAGCACTTTCATCAAGCCCTGCCTCTTGTAACACCTTCCGGTTTCTGGTTGATTCCTCCAGGCGGCGGCGGTCAACGACCTCGCAAGTCAATAAGCCCTGCTCACGAGCGAATCCTCCATTATTAGCAAGAAATCCCCTGCAAGAATGAAGATGTAACATCAAAATAGGTTGCATTACATTACACTGCGTTAAATTACATCACAATACACTACATTACATTGCATGGCATTGCGTTGCGTGGCGCTACATTGCAATACATAAATTGATCATTTGAGGTTGGGCAAGTCCATTTAATCTGAGTTGGCTACCCCCTGGACTGGAACATCCTGTATGTTCCAGTCCAGGGGGTAGTCAACTTGAGTTTGTGGTCATGTCAAAAGTGTAAGCTATGGGTACAATAACTATATTTAGGGAACGGCAAATAATATTAGTGCTTGAAAAACTAATATTAACTAATATTATTATAGTGTCACAACAATATAAGTTTTTCAAATAAATTCAAAACTCTGGTGAGACGGCTTGTCAGTCTAAGATTACCTAACATTCACTAATATTATGCATTCACGAATATTAAATAACTTCGCCTTTCCCAAAACGAATATACAGAGCTCATGCATGAGCAACTGGTCCTACCCCCCCTCCTTATGTAGGAGTGACTCCGCTTATCAAATCGACAAAAGCCTTGAGTCTAGGGCTAGAGCACGGAGACACACCCTTTGAGGCAAAAATCACATCGGAAAAAGCCTTGGGTCTAGGGCTAGCGCACGGAGACACACCCTTTGAGGCAAAAATCACATCGGAAAAAGCCTTGGGTCTAGGGCTAGCGCACGGAGACACACCCTTTGAGGCAAAAATCCTTGTCGCACAAGAAAACAAGAAACCTACATGACCATGTCTTGGCTGGTAGGAGAACAATCTTTAACATCAGCATCTTTTGTGAAGCCAGCAAAAGGTTTAAGTCTATAGCCCACCACCTGCAGCAGACAAAGCGTATTATGAGACATGTGCAAAGGGACAGGGAGGTGAATAGGGGTGCAGGGAGGTGATTAGGTGTAAAGGGAGGTGATAGGAATGCAGGGAGGTGATTGGGTGTGCAGGGAGGTGAATAGGTGTAAAGGGAGGTGGACAGGTGTAAAGGGAGTTGAATAGGTATAAAGGGAGTTGAATAGGGGCAAAGGGAGGTGAATAGCGGCAAAGAGCCAGGGGACATGGGATAGGGGATAGTGGGAAGGGAAAGGGAAGTGAATAGGTGCAAAGGGGCAGGGAGGTGATAGGGGTGAAGGGATAGGGGTAAAGAGATAGGGACAAGGAGAAAGGTGCAAGGGGACAGGGAGGTGAATAAGGGAAAAAGGGCAGGGACGTGATTAGGTGTCAAGGGAGGTGAATAGGGGTAAAGGGATAGGGGCAAGTGGATAGGCGCAAGGGGTCAGGGCAGTGAATAGGGGTAAAGGGATAGGGGCAAGTGGATAGGCGCAAGGGGACAGGGAAGTGAATAGGGGTAAAGGGATAGGGGCAAGGAGATGGGGGCAAGGGGACAGGGCAGTGAATAGGGGTAAAGGGATAGGGGCAAGGGGACAGGGAAAGGGAGGCAAATTGGGGCAAAAGGGCAGGCTGACTATGGGTGCACACTGTATTATAGCCCGCCGCCAACAGCAGCCAAGGGCATTATAGCCCACCGCCAACATGAGTGCACACTGTATTATAGCCCGCCGCCAACAGCAGCCAAGGGCATTTGGGTTATGATGACAAAAACAACAAAAGGAACAGCCACCTCCTTAACCCCAACGACAACAACAACAACAACCACCACCTCCACAACCACAATGACCACAACCACTACCACAACAGACACTTTCACCACCACCACCACAGCAACAAGCACCACCAACACAATAACAACCACTATCTTAACTCTGAAGTCCTGGGCATGTCTTTAGACTGGCTACATCTGATTTCATTCTGTACTCAGGAGTGTGGTGTTGTAGTGTTTATACTACCCATGTGTACTAGTGAGAACTTCACCTGCAGATGGTGAGCAGCCTGAAGGCTGATATACCATGTTATCAATTCAATTACCTCCAAGTCTGGTGACATCTCAGCTGCCTTGCTAGCTGATATGTAATCTACAACAACCATCGTAGTCTGAAACGTAGTCACCAGTGCACTCACGCCTGGTGGTGGTGGTGGTGGCAGTGGCAGTGGCAGTGGTGGAGTTGCTAGCGGGGGAGGAGGGGGGGGGGAAGGAGGAGGAGGGGGGAGGGGGGAAGGGTAAGGAGGGGAGTATGGGGGAGGGGGAGGAGGGAAGGGAGTGGGGGAGGGAGGGGGGGGTGCGGGGGGAGGAGGGGGAGGAGGTGGGGAGGGAGGAGGGGGAACCGTAGTCACCAGTGCACCCTCGTTTGGTGCTAGTGTTTGAGGGGAGGGCGCTTGTGCTGGTGTTCGAGGGGAGGGCGCTCGTGCTGGTGTTCGAGGGGAGGGCGCTCGTGCTGGTGTTCGAGGGGAGGGCGCTTGTGCTGGCGTTCGAGGGGAGGGCGCTTGTGCTGGTGTTCGAGGGGAGGGCGCTTGTGCTGGCGTTCGAGGGGAGGACACTTGAGCTGATGTAGAGGAGGAGGGGCAAGGCGGAAAGATGGGTGGGGGTTAAGAGGGCAGAGGAGTGACTGGGGGTCAAGAGAGTGGAGGCAAAGAAGGGGTGGAATGATTGGGTGGTGCTTCTGTAGTCTGGTTTGGGGAAGAAGCGGGGCAGGCGAATTGGGGGAAGGGCTGGGAGGGAAGGTCAAGGGACGGGGAGAGGGAGGATGGGGTAGGATGGGAGGGGGAAGGGGAGAAGAAGGGGCAAGGTGATTAGGAGAGGAGGGGATGCAGGGGGGACTGGAGGAAGGAGGAGGGGCGGCAGGAGAAGATGTGGGCGAGGGGGGGGGGGGGGGGGGGGAAGTGAGGGAAATGGAGGAGCGGAGGTGGAGGAGAGGGAGGAGGGGGAGGGGGTCTGAGGGGGGAAGGGAGAAAGGGTAGGAGGGGGGGGGAAAGGGGCCTAAACTAAGCATTGCATAATACCCTAGTAGAAATGATCTCATCAAAAGGAATTAATAGACAATGTATGTGTGGACTACAACAAACTATACAACAACTAAAGAGATCATGTAGTGCCCATGCCTTGGGTGTCATAGTCCTTGCATCAAATCACTCACTTGGGTAAATACATAGTATGACCACATAGATCTAACAGCATGCGGGCTAGAAGGACATTGGGCACATGACATGTAACATGAAGTTGGTGAGTTTGGTAGCCATGACAAAAGGGGAAGCTATGTGTACCAGAACTAGGTTGTTGCCGCACACACACCTGTGCAATCAGATCCATTGCCTGTAAAACCGCTGTTGCAAGCGCAAGTGAAGCTGCCTACAGTGTTGTTGCATGCTGCATCATCACTGCAGTTATCACTTCCGTCTGCGCATTCGTCCACATCTGCGACAGTTGAAACACATGGGAAAGGGTTTAGCCTTTAGGTGATATGATCAATAGCATTGGCGATTCGTGTATGTGCCTTGATGGTTCCATGTGGCTGACTTAGAAAAGATCTTAGCATTGCGTAATACCCTGGATCACATGATCTCATTGGGAGGGATTCATTAGCAGTGCATTTGAGCAAAAATAAATATACAACAACTAAAGGGGTCACTTAATGCCCACGCCTAAGATGGCATAGCCCTTGGATGTATGTTACAATCCAGGGGTAGGCCAAATAGGATAAAAGGAATTGGGCACATGATGTGTGACGTGAAGTTGGTGAGGTTGGTAGCCATCTCAAAAAGGGGAAGCTATGTGTACCACAACTATGGTGTTCCCGCACACACACCTGTGCAATCAGATCCATTGCCAGTGAAACCGCTGTTGCAAGCGCAAGTAAAGCTGCCTACAGTGTTGTTGCATGCTGCATCATCACTGCAGTTATCACTTCCGTCTGCGCATTCGTCCACATCTGCGACAGTTGAAACACATGGGAAAGAGTTAAGCCTTTAGGGAATAGGATCAATGGCATTTGCGAATCGAGTATGTACTGAGTGTCTTGATGGTTCCATGTGGCTGACTTAGAAAAGAACTAAGCATTGCGTAATACCCTGGATCACATGATCTCATTGGGAAGGATTGATAGACAATGCATGTGTGCACTACAACAAACTATACAACAACTCAAGGGGTCACCTAGTGCTCACACCTTGGGTGTCATAGCCCTTGCATCAAATCACTCACTTGGGTGCATACAAAGTATGACCACATAGATCTAACAACATGAGGGCTAGAAGGACATTGGGCACATGATATGTAACATGAAGCTGGTGAGTTTGGTAGCCATGTCAAAAGGGGCAGCTATGGGTATCAGACTACCATAATTAGGTTGTTCCCGCACACACACCTGTGCAATTTAATCCATCGCCAATGAAACCGCTGTTGCAAGCGCAAGTGAAGCTGCCTACAGTGTTGGTGCACGCTGCATCATCACTGCAGTTATGATTTCCGTCCGCGCATTCGCCCACATCTGTGATGGATGAAACATTTGAGAATCATGTATGTTGTGCATGTCTTGATGGTTCCATGTGGCTGGCAAAAGAACTAAGCATTGCGTAATACCCTGGTACACATGATTTCATCGTGGGGGATTAATAGACACTGCATGTGTGCACAACAAGAAACTAAACAACAACTTAAGGGGTCCCCTAGTGCCCACGTGTAGGGTTTCAGAGCCCTTGCGTTGTATCACTCACTTTGGGACATACATCGTATGACAACGTAGATCTATCATCATGAGGGCCAGTAGGGCATTGGGCACATGATGTGTGACATGAAGTTGGTGAGCTTGGTAGTCATGTCAAAAGGGGAAGCTATGGGTACCAGAACTAGGTTGTTGCCGCACACACACCTGTGCAATCAGATCCATTGCCAGTGTAACCGCTGTTGCAAGCACAAGTGAAGCTGCCTACAGTGTTGGTGCATGCTGCATCATCACTGCAGTTATCACTTCCGTCTGCACATTCGTCCACATCTGCGACAGTTGAAACACAGGGGAAAGGGTTTAGCCTTTAGGTGAGAGTATAAGTAGCATTGGCGATTCGTGTATGTGCCTTGATGGTTCCATGTGGCTGACTTAGAAAAGAACTTAGCATTGCGTAATACCCTGGATCACATGATCTCATTGGGAGGGATTCATTAGCAGTGCATTTGAGCAAAAATTACCTTTACAACAACTTAAGGGGTCACTTCATGCCCACGCCTAAGATGGCATAGCCCTTGGATGTATATTACAATCCAGGGGTAGGCCAAATAGGATAAAAGGAATTGGGCACATGATGTGTGACATGAAGTTGGTGAGTTTGGTAGCCGTGTCAAAAAGGAGAGCTATGGGTACCAGAACTATGGTGTTCCCGCACACACACCTGTGCAATCAGATCCATTGCCAGTGAAACCGCTGTTGCAAGCGCAAGTTAAGCTGCCTACAGTGTTGTTGCATGCTGCATCATCACTGCAGTTATCACTTCCGTCTGCGCATTCGTCCACATCTGTGAGGGATGAAACACATGGGACAGAGATTAGAGTTGAGAGGACTCGGGTCAATAATGTTTGGGAATCACGTATGTAGTGTGTTATTGGATGGTTCCCTGTGGCTGAATTAGATAAGACTAAGTATAAATACCCTAGTACACATGATCTCATTGGGATGGATCAATCGACAATGCATGTGTGCATTACAAATAACTATGAAACAACTATAGGGGTCACTGAGTGCCCACGCCTAGGGTTTCATAGACCTTGCTCAGACTCACTTACTTGGGTGCATACAAAGTATGACCACATAGATCTAACAACATGAGGGTTAGTAGTTGAACATCGAGCACATGATATGTAACATGAAGTTGGTGAGTTAGGTAGGCATGTCAAAAGGGGCAGCTATGGATACCAGACTACCATAACTAGGCTGCTCCCGCACACACACCTGAGCAAGTCAATCCATCGCCAATGAAACCACTGTTGCAAGCGCAAGTGAAGCTGCCTACAGTGTTGGTGCACGCTGCATCAACACTGCAGTTATGATTTCCGTCCGCGCATTCGCTTACATCTGTGATGGATGAAACATTTGAGAATCATGTATGTTGTGCATGTCTTGATGGTTCCATGTGGCTGGCAAAAGAACTAAGCATTGCGTAATACCCTGGTACACATGATTTCATCGTGGGGGATTAATAGACACTGCATGTGTGCACAACAAGAAACTAAACAACAACTTAAGGGGTCCCCTAGTGCCCACGTCTAGGGTTTCAGAGCCCTTGCGTTGTATCACTCACTTTGGGACATACATCGTATGACAACGTAGATCTATCATCATGAGGGCCAGTAGGGCATTGGGCACATGATGTGTGACATGAAGTTGGTGAGCTTGGTAGTCATGTCAAAAGGGGAAGCTATGGGTACCAGAACTAGGTTGTTCCCGCACACACACCTGTGCAATCAGATCCATTGCCAGTGAAACCGCTGTTGCAAGCGCAAGTGAAGCTGCCTACAGTGTTGGTGCATGCTGCATCATCACTGCAGTTATCACTTCCGTCTGCGCATTCGTCCACATCTGCGACAGTTGAAACACATGGGAAAGGGTTTAGCCTTTAGGTGATATGATCAATAGCATTGGCGATTCGTGTATGTGCCTTGATGGTTCCATGTGGCTGACTTAGAAAAGAACTTAGCATTGCGTAATACCCTGGATCACATGATCTCATTGGGAGGGATTCATTAGCAGTGCATTTGAGCAAAAATAAATATACAACAACTAAAGGGGTCACTTAATGCCCACGCCTAAGATGGCATAGCCCTTGGATGTATGTTACAATCCAGGGGTAGGCCAAATAGGATAAAAGGAATTGGGCACATGATGTGTGACGTGAAGTTGGTGAGGTTGGTAGCCATCTCAAAAAGGGGAAGCTATGTGTACCACAACTATGGTGTTCCCGCGCACACACCTGTGCAATCAGATCCATTGCCAGTAAAACCGCTGTTGCAAGTGCAAGTGAAGCTGCCTACAGTGTTGTTGCATGCTGCATCATCACTGCAGTTATCACTTCCGTCTGCGCATTCGTCCACATCTGTGATAGTTGAAACACATGGGAAAGGGTTTAGCCTTTAGGGAATAGGATCAATGGCATTTGGAATTGAGTATGTACTGGGTGTCTTGATGGTTCCATGTGGCTGACTTAGAAAAGAACTAAGCATTGCGTAATACCCTGGATCACATGATCTCATTTGGAAGGATTAATAGACAATTCATGTGTGCACTACAACAAACTATACAACAACTAAAGGGGTCACCTAGTGCCCACGCCTCGGGTGTCATAGCCCTTGCATCAAATCACTCACTTGGGTGCATACAAAGTATGACCACATTGATATAACAACATGAGGGCTAGAAGGACATTGGGCACATGATATGTAACATGAAGCTGGTGAGTTTGGTAGCCATGTCAAAAGGGGCAGCTATGGGTATCAGACTACCATAACTAGGTTGTTCCCGCACACACACCTGTGCAATTTAATCCATTGCCAATGAAACCGCTGTTGCAAGCGCAAGTGAAGCTGCCTACAGTGCTGGTGCACGCTGCATCATCACTGCAGTTATGATTTCCGTCCGCGCATTCGCTCTCATCTGTGATGGATGAAACATTTGAGAATCATGTATGTTGTGCATGTCTTGATGGTTCCATGTGGCTGGCAAAAGAACTAAGCATTGCGTAATACCCTGGTACACATGATTTCATCGTGGGGGATTAATAGACACTGCATGTGTGCACAACAAGAAACTAAACAACAACTTAAGGGGTCCCCTAGTGCCCACGTGTAGGGTTTCAGAGCCCTTGCGTTGTATCACTCACTTTGGGACATACATCGTATGACAACGTAGATCTATCATCATGAGGGCCAGTAGGGCATTGGGCACATGATGTGTGACATGAAGTTGGTGAGCTTGGTAGTCATGTCAAAAGGGGAAGCTATGGGTACCAGAACTAGGTTGTTCCCGCACACACACCTGTGCAATCAGATCCATTGCCAGTGAAACCGCTGTTGCAAGCGCAAGTGAAGCTGCCTACAGTGTTGTTGCATGCTGCATCATCACTGCAGTTATCACTTCCGTCTGCGCATTCGTCCACATCTGCGACAGTTGAAACACATGGGAAAGGGTTTAGCCTTTAGGTGATATGATCAATAGCATTGGCGATTCGTGTATGTGCCTTGATGGTTCCATGTGGCTGACTTAGAAAAGAACTTAGCATTGCGTAATACCCTGGATCACATGATCTCATTGGGAGGGATTCATTAGCAGTGCATTTGAGCAAAAATAACTATACAACAACTAAAGGGGTCACTTCATGCCCACGCCTAAGATGGCATAGCCCTTGGATGTATGTTACAATCCAGGGGTAGGCCAAATAGGATAAAAGGAATTGGGCACATGATGTGTGACGTGAAGTTGGTGAGGTTGGTAGCCATCTCAAAAAGGGGAAGCTATGTGTACCACAACTATGGTGTTCCCGCACACACACCTGTGCAATCAGATCCATTGCCAGTGAAACCGCTGTTGCAAGCGCAAGTAAAGCTGCCTACAGTGTTGTTGCATGCTGCATCATCACTGCAGTTATCACTTCCGTCTGCGCATTCGTCCACATCTGCGACAGTTGAAACACAGGGGAAAGAGTTAAGCCTTTAGGGAATAGGATCAATGGCATTTGCGAATCGAGTATGTACTGAGTGTCTTGATGGTTCCATGTGGCTGACTTAGAAAAGAACTAAGCATTGCGTAATACCCTGGATCACATGATCTCATTGGGAAGGATTGATAGACAATGCATGTGTGCACTACAACAAACTATACAACAACTCAAGGGGTCACCTAGTGCTCACACCTTGGGTGTCATAGCCCTTGCATCAAATCACTCACTTGGGTGCATACAAAGTATGACCACATAGATCTAACAACATTAGGGCTAGAAGGACATTGGGCACATGATATGTAACATGAAGCTGGTGAGTTTGGTAGCCATGTCAAAAGGGGCAGCTATGGGTATCAGACTACCATAATTAGGTTGTTCCGCACACACACCTGTGCAATTTAATCCATCGCCAATGAAACCGCTGTTGCAAGCGCAAGTGAAGCTGCCTACAGTGTTGGTGCACGCTGCATCATCACTGCAGTTATGATTTCCGTCCGCGCATTCGCCCACATCTGTGATGGATGAAACATTTGAGAATCATGTATGTTGTGCATGTCTTGATGGTTCCATGTGGCTGGCAAAAGAACTAAGTATTGCGTAATACCCTGGTACACATGATTTCATCGTGGGGGATTAATAGACACTGCATGTGTGCACAACAAGAAACTAAACAACAACTTAAGGGGTCCCCTAGTGCCCACGTCTAGGGTTTCAGAGCCCTTGCGTTGTATCACTCACTTTGGGACATACATCGTATGACAACGTAGATCTATCATCATGAGGGCCAGTAGGGCATTGGGCACATGATGTGTGACATGAAGTTGGTGAGCTTGGTAGTCATGTCAAAAGGGGAAGCTATGGGTACCAGAACTAGGTTGTTGCCGCACACACACCTGTGCAATCAGATCCATTGCCAGTGTAACCGCTGTTGCAAGCACAAGTAAAGCTGCCTACAGTGTTGTTGCACACTGCATCATCACTGCAGTTATCACTTCCGTCTGCACATTCGTCCACATCTGCGACAGTTGAAACACATGGGAAAGGGTTTAGCCTTTAGGTGAGAGTATAAATAGCATTGGCGATTCGTGTATGTGCCTTGATGGTTCCATGTGGCTGACTTAGAAAAGAACTTAGCATTGCGTAATACCCTGGATCACATGATCTCATTGGGAGGGATTCATTAGCAGTGCATTTGAGCAAAAATTACCTTTACAACAACTTAAGGGGTCACTTAATGCCCACGCCTAAGATGGCATAGCCCTTGGATGTATATTACAATCCAGGGGTAGGCCAAATAGGATAAAAGGAATTGGGCACATGATGTGTGACGTGAAGTTGGTGAGGTTGGTAGCCATCTCAAAAAGGGGAAGCTATGTGTACCACAACTATGGTGTTCCCGCGCACACACCTGTGCAATCAGATCCATTGCCAGTAAAACCGCTGTTGCAAGTGCAAGTGAAGCTGCCTACAGTGTTGTTGCATGCTGCATCATCACTGCAGTTATCACTTCCGTCTGCGCATTCGTCCACATCTGTGATAGTTGAAACACATGGGACAGAGATTAGCCTTTAGGGAATAGAATCAATGGCATTTGGAATTGAGTATGTACTGGGTGTCTTGATGGTTCCATGTGGCTGACTTAGAAAAGAACTAAGCATTGCGTAATACCCTGGATCACATGATCTCATTTGGAAGGATTAATAGACAATTCATGTGTGCACTACAACAAACTATACAACAACTAAAGGGGTCACCTAGTGCCCACGCCTCGGGTGTCATAGCCCTTGCATCAAATCACTCACTTGGGTGCATACAAAGTATGACCACATTGATATAACAACATGAGGGCTAGAAGGACATTGGGCACATGATGTGTAACATGAAGCTGGTGAGTTTGGTAGCCATGTCAAAAGGGGCAGCTATGGGTATCAGACTACCATAACTAGGTTGTTCCCGCACACACACCTGTGCAATTTAATCCATTGCCAATGAAACCGCTGTTGCAAGCGCAAGTGAAGCTGCCTACAGAGCTGGTGCACGCTGCATCATCACTGCAGTTATGATTTCCGTCCGCGCATTCGCTCACATCTGTGATGGATGAAACATTTGAGAATCATGTATGTTGTGCATGTCTTGATGGTTCCATGTGGCTGGCAAAAGAACTAAGCATTGCGTAATACCCTGGTACACATGATTTCATCGTGGGGGATTAATAGACACTGCATGTGTGCACAACAAGAAACTAAACAACAACTTAAGGGGTCCCCTAGTGCCCACGTGTAGGGTTTCAGAGCCCTTGCGTTGTATCACTCACTTTGGGACATACATCGTATGACAACGTAGATCTATTATCATGAGGGCCAGTAGGGCATTGGGCACATGATGTGTGACATGAAGTTGGTGAGCTTGGTAGTCATGTCAAAAGGGGAAGCTATGGGTACCAGAACTAGGTTGTTGCCGCACACACACCTGTGCAATCAGATCCATTGCCAGTGTAACCGCTGTTGCAAGCACAAGTGAAGCTGCCTACAGTGTTGGTGCATGCTGCATCATCACTGCAGTTATCACTTCCGTCTGCGCATTCGTCCATATCTGCGACAGTTGAAACACAAGGGGAAGGGTTTAGCCTTTAGGTGATATGATCAATAGCATTGGCGATTCGTGTATGTGCCTTGATGGTTCCATGTGGCTGACTTAGAAAAGAACTTAGCATTGCGTAATACCCTGGATCACATGATCTCATTGGGAGGGATTCATTAGCAGTGCATTTGAGCAAAAAATACCTTGACAACAACTAAAGGGGTCACTTAATGCCCACGCCTAAGATGGCATAGCCCTTGGATGTATGTTACAATCCAGGGGTAGGCCAAATAGGATAAAAGGAATTGGGCACATGATGTGTGACATGAAGTTGGTGAGCTTGGTGTCATGTCAAAAGGGGAAGCAATGGGTACCAGAACTAGGTTGTCCCCGCACACACACCTGTGCAGTCAGATCCATTGCCAGTGAAACCGCTGTTGCAAGCACAAGTGAAGCTGCCTACAGTGTTGGTGCATGCTGCATCATCACTGCAGTTATCACTTCCGTCTGCGCATTCGTCCACATCTGCGACAGTTGAAACACAGGGGAAAGGGTTTAACCTTTAGGTGATATGATCAATACATTGGCGATTCGTGTATGTGCCTTGATGGTTCCATGTGGCTGACTTAGAAAAGAACTTAGCATTGCGTAATACCCTGGATCACATGATCTCATTGGGAGGGATTCATTAGCAGCGCATTTGAGCAAAAATAACTACACAACAACTAAAGGGGTCACTTAATGCCAACGCCTAAGATGGCATAGCCCTTGGATGTATGTTACAATCCAGGGGTAGGCCAAATAGGATAAAAGGAATTGGGCACATGATGTGTGACGTGAAGTTGGTGAGGTTGGAAGCCATCTCAAAAAGGGGAAGCTATGTGTACCACAACTATGGTGTTCCAGCACACACACCTGTGCAATCAGATCCATTGCCAGTAAAACCGCTGTTGCAAGTGCAAGTGAAGCTGCCTACAGTGTTGTTGCATGCTGCATCATCACTGCAGTTATCACTTCCGTCTGCGCATTCGTCCACATCTGCGACAGTTGAAACACAGGGGAAAGGGTTTAGCCTTTAGGTGATATGATCAATAGCATTGGCGATTCGTGTATGTGCCTTGATGGTTCCATGTGGCTGACTTAGAAAAGAACTTAGCATTGCGTAATACCCTGGATCACATGATCTCATTGGGAGGGATTCATTAGCAGCGCATTTGAGCAAAAAATACCTTGACAACAACTAAAGGGGTCACTTAATGCCCACGCCTAAGATGGCATAGCCCTTGGATGTATGTTACAATCCAGGGGTAGGCCAAATTGGATAAAAGGGATTGGGCACATGATGTGTGACGTGAAGGTGGTGAGGTTGGTAGCCATCTCAAAAAGGGGAAGGTATGTGTACCACAACTATGGTGTTCCCGCACACACACCTGTGCAATCAGATCCATTGCCAGTGAAACCGCTGTTGCAAGCGCAAGTTAAGCTGCCTACAGTGTTGTTGCATGCTGCATCATCACTGCAGTTATCACTTCCGTCTGCGCATTCGTCCACATCTGTGAGGGATGAAACACATGGGACAGAGATTAGAGTTGAGAGGACTTGGGTCAATAATGTTTGGGAATCACGTATGTAGTGTGTTATTGGATGGTTCCCTGTGGCTGAATTAGATAAGACTAAGTATAAATACCCTAGTACACATGATCTCATTGGGATGGATCAATCGACAATGCATGTGTGCATTACAAATAACTATGAAACAACTATAGGGGTCACTGAGTGCCCACGCCTAGGGTTTCATAGACCTTGCTCAGACTCACTTACTTGGGTGCATACAAAGTATGACCACATAGATCTAACAACATGAGGGTTAGTAGTTGAACATTGAGCACATGATATGTAACATGAAGTTGGTGAGTTAGGTAGGCATGTCAAATGGGGCAGCTATGGGTATCAGACTACCATAACTAGGCTGCTCCCGCACACACACCTGAGCAAGTCAATCCATCGCCAATGAAACCACTGTTGCAAGCGCAAGTGAAGCTGCCTACAGTGTTGGTGCACGCTGCATCATCACTGCAGTTATGATTTCCGTCCGCGCATTCGCTCACATCTGTGATGGATGAAACATTTGAGAATCATGTATGTTGTGCATGTCTTGATGGTTCCATGTGGCTGGCAAAAGAACTAAGCATTGCGTAATACCCTGGTACACATGATTTCATCGTGGGGGATTAATAGACACTGCATGTGTGCACAACAAGAAACTAAACAAAAACTTAAGGGGTCCCCTAGTGCCCACGTCTAGGGTTTCAGAGCCCTTGCGTTGTATCACTCACTTTGGGACATACATCGTATGACAACGTAGATCTATCATCATGAGGGCCAGTAGGGCATTGGGCACATGATGTGTGACATGAAGTTGGTGAGCTTGGTAGTCATGTCAAAAGGGGAAGCTATGGTTACCAGAACTAGGTTGTTCCCGCACACACACCTGTGCAATCAGATCCATTGCCAGTGAAACAGCTGTTGCAAGCGCAAGTGAAGCTGCCTACAGTGTTGTTGCATGCTGCATCATCACTGCAGTTATCACTTCCGTCTGCGCATTCGTCCACATCTGCGACAGTTGAAACACATGGGAAAGGGTTTAGCCTTTAGGTGATATGATCAATAGCATTGGCGATTCGTGTATGTGCCTTGATGGTTCCATGTGGCTGACTTAGAAAAGAACTTAGCATTGCGTAATACCCTGGATCACATGATCTCATTGGGAGGGATTCATTAGCAGTGCATTTGAGCAAAAATAACTATACAACAACTAAAGGGGTCACTTAATGCCCACGCCTAAGATGGCATAGCCCTTGGATGTATGTTACAATCCAGGGGTAGGCCAAATAGGATAAAAGGAATTGGGCACATGATGTGTGACATGAAGTTGGTGAGCTTGGTGTCATGTCAAAAGGGGAAGCTATGGGTACCAGAACAAGGTTGTTCCCGCGCACACACCTGTGCAATCAGATCCATTGCCAGTGAAACCGCTGTTGCAAGCGCAAGTAAAGCTGCCTACAGTGTTGTTGCATGCTGCATCATCACTGCAGTTATCACTTCCGTCTGCGCATTCGTCCACATCTGTGATAGTTGAAACACATGGGAAAGGGTTTAGCCTTTAGGGAATAGGATCAATGGCATTTGGAATTGAGTATGTACTGGGTGTCTTGATGGTTCCATGTGGCTGACTTAGAAAAGAACTAAGCATTGCGTAATACACTGGATCACATGATCTCATTGGGAAGGATTAATCGACAATGCATGTGTGCACTACAACAAACTATACAACAACTAAAGGGGTCACCTAGTGCCCACACCTCGGGTGTCATAGCCCTTGCATCAAATCACTCACTTGGGTGCATACAAAGTATGACCACATTGATATAACAACATTAGGGCTAGAAGGACATTGGGCACATGACATGTAACATGAAGCTGGTGAGTTTGGTAGCCATGTCAAAAGGGGCAGCTATGGGTATCAGACTACCATAACTAGGTTGTTCCCGCACACACACCTGTGCAATTTAATCCATTGCCAATGAAACCGCTGTTGCAAGCGCAAGTGAAGCTGCCTACAGTGTTGTTGCATGCTGCATCATCACTGCAGTTATCACTTCCGTCTGCGCATTCGTCCACATCTGCGACAGTTGAAACACAGGGGAAAGGGTTTAGCCTTTAGGTGATATGATCAATAGCATTGGCGATTCATGTATGTGCCTTGATGGTTCCATGTGGCTGACTTAGAAAAAGAACTTAGCATTGCGTAATACCCTGGATCACATGATCTCATTGGGAGGGATTCATTAGCAGTGCATTTGAGCAAAAATAACTATACAACAACTAAAGGGGTCACTTGATGCCCACGCCTAAGATGGCATAGCCCTTGGATGTATGTTACAATCCAGGGGTAGGCCAAATAGGATAAAAGGAATTGGGCACATGATGTGTGACATGAAGTTGGTGAGTTTGGTAGCCATGTCAAAAAGGAGAGCTATGGGTACCAGAACTATGGTGTTCCCGCACACACACCTGAGCAATCAGATCCATTGCCAGAGAAACCGCTGTTGCAAGCGCAAGTAAAGCTGCCTACAGTGTTGTTGCATGCTGCATCATCACTGCAGTTATCACTTCCGTCTGCGCATTCGTCCACATCTGTGATAGTTGAAACACATGGGAAAGGGTTTAGCCTTTAGGGAATAGGATCAATGGCATTTGGAATTGAGTATGTACTGGGTGTCTTGATGGTTCCATGTGGCTGACTTAGAAAAGAACTAAGCATTGCGTAATACACTGGATCACATGATCTCATTGGGAAGGATTAATCGACAATGCATGTGTGCACTACAACAAACTATACAACAACTAAAGGGGTCACCTAGTGCCCACACCTCGGGTGTCATAGCCCTTGCATCAAATCACTCACTTGGGTGCATACAAAGTATGACCACATAGATCTAACAACATTAGGGCTAGAAGGACATTGGGCACATGACATGTAACATGAAGCTGGTGAGTTTGGTAGCCATGTCAAATGGGGCAGCTATGGGTATCAGACTACCATAACTAGGTTGTTCCGCACACACACCTGTGCAATTTAATCCATTGCCAATGAAACCGCTGTTGCAAGCGCAAGTGAAGCTGCCTACAGTGTTGGTGCACGCTGCATCATCACTGCAGTTATGATTTCCGTCCGCGCATTCGCCCACATCTGTGATGGATGAAACATTTGAGAATCATGTATGTTGTGCGTGTCTTGATGGTTCCATGTGGCTGGCAAAAGAACTAAGCATTGCGTAATACCCTGGTACACATGATTTCATCGTGGGGGATTAATAGACACTGCATGTGTGCACAACAAGAAACTAAACAACAACTTAAGGGGTCCCCTAGTGCCCACGTGTAGGGTTTCAGAGCCCTTGCGTAGTATCACTCACTTTGGGACATACATCGTATGACAACGTAGATCTATTATCATGAGGGCCAGCAGGGCATTGGGCACATGATGTGTGACATGAAGTTGGTGAGCTTGGTAGTCATGTCAAAAGGGGAAGCTATGGGTACCAGAACTAGGTTGTTGCCGCACACACACCTGTGCAATCAGATCCATTGCCAGTGAAACCCCTGTTGCAAGCGCAAGTGAAGCTGCCTACAGTGTTGTTGCATGCTGCATCATCACTGCAGTTATCACTTCCGTCTGCGCATTCGTCCACATCTGCGACAGTTGAAACACAGGGGAACGGGTTTAGCCTTTAGGTGATATGATCAATAGCATTGGCGATTCGTGTATGTGCCTTGATGGTTCCATGTGGCTGACTTAGAAAAGAACTTAGCATTGCGTAATACCCTGGATCACATGATCTCATTGGGAGGGATTCATTAGCAGTGCATTTGAGCAAAAATAACTATACAACAACTAAAGGGGTCACTTCATGCCCACGCCTAAGATGGCATAGCCCTTGGATGTATGTTACAATCCAGGGGTAGGCCAAATAGGATAAAAGGAAATGGGCACATGATGTGTGACGTGATGTTGGTGAGGTTGGTAGCCATCTCAAAAAGGGGAAGCTATGTGTACCACAACTATGGTGTTCCCGCGCACACACCTGTGCAATCAGATCCATTGCCAGTGAAACCGCTGTTGCAAGCACAAGTGAAGCTGCCTACAGTGTTGTTGCATGCTGCATCATCACTGCAGTTATCACTTCCGTCTGCGCATTCGTCCACATCTGCGACAGTTGAAACACATGGAAAAGGGTTTAGCCTTTAGGTGATAGGATAAATAGCATTGGCGATTCGTGTATGTGCCTTGATGGTTCCATGTGGCTGACTTAGAAAAGAACTAAGTATTGCGTAATACCCTGGATCACATGATCTCATTGGGAGGAATGCAGTGCATTTGAGCAAAAATAACTATACAACAACTAAAGGGGTCACTTAATGCCCACGCCTAAGATGGCATAGCCCTTGGATGTATGTTACAATCCAGGGGTAGGCCAAATAGGATAAAAGGAATTGGGCACATGATGTGTGACATGAAGTTGGCGAGTTTGGTAGCCATGTCAAAAAGGAGAGCTATGGGTACCACAACTATGGTGTTCCCGCACACACACCTGTGCAATCAGATCCATTGCCAGAGAAACCGCTGTTGCAAGCGCAAGTAAAGCTGCCTACAGTGTTGTTGCATGCTGCATCATCACTGCAGTTATCACTTCCGTCTGCGCATTCGTCCACATCTGTGAGGGATGAAACACATGGGACAGAGATTAGAGTTGAGAGGACTCGGGTCAATAATGTTTGGGAATCACGTATGTAGTGTGTGTTACTGGATGGTTCACTGTGGCTGAATTAGATAAGACTATGTATAAATACCCTAGTACACATGATCTCATTGGGATGGATCAATCGACAATGCATGTGTGCATTACAAATAACTATGAAACAACTATAGGGGTCACTGAGTGCCCACGCCTAGGGTTTCATAGACCTTGCAAAGACTCACTCACTTGGGTGCATACTAAGTATGACCACATAGATCTAACAACATTAGGGCTAGAAGGACATTGGGCACATGATATGTAACATGAAGCTGGTGAGTTTGGTAGCCATGTGAAAAGGGGCAGCTATGGGTATCAGACTACCATAACTAGGTTGTTCCCGCACACACACCTGTGCAATTTAATCCATCGCCAATGAAACCGCTGTTGCAAGCGCAAGTGAAGCTGCCTACAGTGTTGGTGCACGCTGCATCATCACTGCAGTTATGATTTCCGTCCGCGCATTCGCCCACATCTGTGATGGATGATGAATTGAAACATATTTTGAGAATTAATTTAGGTGGAGTGCTATTGATGGTTACATGTGGATGGCAACTTCCACTCTAAGAACTACCTTATGTACGAAAGACACGCGGTAGGAAGAAAATCTTGAGGGTGAATTACTATGAGTGAAGATATGCTTCGCAATCTTCCTTGACATGGGCTGGTAGCGGGGAAGAACAGTAAACGGAAGCGTTCCCGTGCAAACCAAACTAACGAACCAAACCCAAAAAACAATCACAACGTAAGCGGCGGTGCATCATCAATTAGTGCCTACGTCGTAGGGCGGTTCAGAGCCCTTGCGTTGTATCACTCACTTTTGGGACGATAAAGAATTGAAAGTCATGCGGGGTTATCATACGGACCAATTGTACCCACGAAGAGATGCATGCTTACGACGCATATAACCCCTTCTTAGCACCCCACGATTGGGTTGCGACAAGCCCACGGACCGGGCACGATAAAAAACGCTTCTACACTCTCAGATGTGCTGCTAATGTGGGCATTGGGCACATGATGTGTGACATAAAGTTGGTGAGCTTGGTAGTCATGTCAAAAGGGGAAGCTATGGGTACCAGAACTAGGTTGTTCCCGCACACGCACCTGTGCAATCAGATCCATTGCCAGTGAAACCGCTGTTGCAAGCGCAAGTGAAGCTACCTACAGTGTTGTTGCATGCTGCATCATCACTGCAGTTATCACTTCCGTCCGTGCATTCGTCCTCATCTGAGATGGATGAAACACATGGGAAAGAGTTTGGGGTTAAGGGGACTTAGGCCAATAGTGTTTGGGATTCATGTATGTAGTGTGTTTCTAGATGGTTACATGTGGCTGAATTAGAAAAGGACCAAGCATTAATACCCTTGGGCACATAATCTCAATGGAAGGGATTAATAGACAAAGCATTTCTCCTCTAGAAATAAGTATACAACAATAGCAGGGTGTCCTGGAGGTTGGCCCAGGGGGTGGTGTAGTATTCGTCAAGCAGCAGTGGCAGTCTCCTTGGTGATGTATGCATAAGCAGTTGCTTACCTATCCGTACAATTTGATATATGGGGGGTCAAGAATCAATATAGCATGGCATGGCATGGCATTATTATTAACTTGGTGGCCTGTAAGGCTAATGAACTTAATAGCTCTCTGACTCCCCGCAGTTCCATGGAGGCAGGTGCAGCACCTACCGAGGAGGCAGCTACAGCTGCTACTGCGCAACCTGCAGGAAATAGTGCAAAACAGCAGATTTCCTTGTCAAGCACAATGCGCTGATGCAATGAGCTGCGAGAGGCGTGGAGATTTTTCCAAAGGAACATCGCAGACATGCTCCAGGTCCCTAGATTGAGTCCACAGGGCAGGAGGGCAACAACAAATGAAAACGTCGCCTCCGCAGTTTGCAACCCTGAGGTCTGTTCACGAAAAAAGTGCCCTCTGAGGTAGTTCGCCCACGACGGGTATTGACCACGCGTCACTTAGATTTCAGGGCAGGCAGTTAACCGGCTGATTTGACCGGGGTTTTGTACCAAAAACAGCACAATGTGAAGAAATCGCGTAAGTATCGCATAGGTAGCCATGTCAAAAGGGTAAGCTATGGGTACCAGACTACCAGAACTAGGCTGCTCCCGCACACACACCTGAGCAAGTCAATCCATCACCAGTGAAACCGCTATTGCAAGCACAAGTGAAGCTGCCTACAGTGTTGTTGCACACTGCATCATCACTGCAGTTATCACTCCCGTCCGCGCATTCGTCCACATCTGTGACGAATGAAACACATGGGGCACAGTTTAGATTCATGGGGACTCAGGTCAATAGTCTTTGGGACTCATGTATGTTGTGTGTTTCTGAATGGTTCCATGTGGCTGAATTAGAAAAGAACTAAGCATTAAAACCCTGGATCACCTGATCTCATTGGGAGGGATTATGAGGCAATGCATGTGTCCTCTACAAATAACTATACAACAACTAAAAAGGCCAATTAGTGCCCACGTCTAGGGTGTCATAGCCCTTGCATCAAATCACTCACTTGGGTGCATTCAAAGTATGAACACATAGATCTAACAACACAAGAGGGATAGTTGGATATTGGGCACATGACATTAGGCATGCAGTCAGTGAGTTTGGTAGCCGTGTCAAAAGGGGTAGCTATATGTACCAGGCTACCAGAACTAGGCTGTTCCCGCACACACACCTGAGCAAGACAATCCGTCACCATTAAAACCGCTGTTGCAAGCACAAGTGAAGCTGCCTACAGTGTTGTTGCAAGCTGCATCATCACTGCAGTAATGTCTTCCATCAGCGCATTCATTCACATCTGTGATGGATGGAACATATGCCAAATGTTTAAGCCTTTAGGGAATAGGATCAATAGCATTGGAAAATTGTGTATGTTTGGGGGGTAAGTAAGGTTCCATGTGGCTGAATCAGACAAGAAATAAGCATTGCGTAATACCCTAGTACATATGATCTGATCGGGAGGGTTTTATAGACAATGCATGACAGTACTACAAACAACTACGCCTAGGGTGGCATAGCCCTTGCACAGAATTACTCACTTGGGTGCACACAAAGTATGACCACATAGATCTAACAACATGAGGTCTAGAAGGACATTGGGCACATGACATTAGGCATGCAGATGATGAATTTGGTAGCCATGACAAAAGGGGTAGCTATGGGTACCAGACTACCAGAACTAGGCTGCTCCCGCACACACACCTGAGCAAGTCAATCCATCGCCAATGAAACCGCTGTTGCAAGCGCAAGTGAAGCTACCTACAGTGTTGGTGCATGCTGCATCATCACTGCAGTTATCACTTCCGTCTGTGCATTCGTCCTCATCTGAGATGGATGAAACACATGGGAAAGAGTTTAGGGTTAAGGGGACTCGGTTAAATTTTGTGTCTCATGTATGTAATGTCTTCAAGGTTCCATGTGGCTGCATTAGAAAAGGACCAAGCATTAATACCCTAGTACACAAAATATCGGGTTGGAAGGGGTTAATAGACATCGCATTTCTTCTCTAGAAATAAGTATAAAACAATGGTACGGTGCCCTAGCGGGTCCCCTGGAGGTGGGCCCAGAAGGTGGTGTAATACTCGTCAAGCAGCAGTGGCAGTCTTCTTGGTGATATATGCATAAGCAGTTGCTTACTTATCCGTCCAATTTGATATTTGGGGGGTCAAGAATTAATATAGCATATTAGCATGGCATGGCATTATTATCATTTTGGTGGCCTGTAAGGCTAATGAACTTATTAGCTAACTAAATTGACTAACTAACTTAATAGTTTACTAACTCCCCAAAGTTCCATGGAGGCAGGTGCGGCAACTCCCGAGGCTACAGTTACTACTGTGCAACCTGCAGGAACTAGTGCGAAACAGCAGATTTCCTTGTCAAGCACAATGCGCTGATGCAATGAGCTCCAGAGGCACGGAAATGCAATTTTTGCAATGGGAAATCGTAGACATGCTCCAGGTCCTTAGATTGATTCCACAGGACAGGAGGGCAACGACTAAGGGAGGGTAACGAAAACAACAAATGGAGGGTAATGAAAACGCCGTACATTTCATTGGGCAACGACAAACGGAGGGCAACGAAAACGCCGCGTCCGCAGTCCGCAACCCTGAGATCCGTTCACGAAAAGGTGCCCTCCGAGGTACCGTAATCCGCCCACAACGGGAATTAAACACGCGTCGCTTAGATTTCAGGGCAGTTATTTGACCGGCTGATTTGACCGGGTTTTGTACCAAATACAGCACGATGTGAAGAAATCGCGTGAGTATCGCATAGATTTGAGCCCCTACGGTGGCCGACCAACTAAAGGGGTCACTTAGTGCCCACATCGAGGGTGTTACAGCCCATGCACAGAATCACTCACTTGGGTGCATACAAAGTATGACCATATAGATCTAACAACACAAGAGGGATAGGAGGACATTGGGCACATGATGGGCGGGTGACATGGAGTTGGTGAGTTTGGTAGCCATGTCAAAAGGGGTAGCTATATGTACCAGACTACCAGAACTAGGCTGCTCCCGCACACACACCTGAGCAAGTAAATCCATCGCCAATGAAACCGCTGTTGCAAGCACAAGTAAAGCTGCCTACAGTGTTGGTGCACGCTGCATCAACACTGCAGTTATCACTTCCGTCTGCGCATTCGTCCACATCTGCGATGGATGAAACATATGCCTTCAGGGGATAGGATCAATAACATTGGAGAATTGTGTATGTATTGTGTGTCTTTAAGGTTCCATGTGGCAGAATCAGACAAAAACTAAGCATTGCGTAATACCCTAGTACATATGATCTTATCAGGAGGGTTTTATAGACAATGCATGTGTGTACTACAAATAACTACGCCTAGGGTGGCATAGCCCTTGCACATAATTACTCACTTGGGTGCATACAAAGTATGACCACATAGATCTAAAAACATGAGGGCTACTTGGACTTTGGGCACATGACGTTAGGCATGCAGATGGTGAGTTTGGTAGCCATGACAAAAGGGGAAGCTATGGGTACCAGTCTACCAGAACTAGGCTGCTCCCGCACACACACCTGAGCAAGTCAATCCATCGCCAATGAAACCGCTGTTGCAAGCGCAAGTGAAGCTGCCAACAGTGTTGTTGCATGCTGCATCATCACCGCAGTTATCACTTCCGTCCGTGCATTCGTCCTCATCTGAGATGGATGAAACACATGGGAAAGAGTTTGGGGTTAAGAAGACTTAGGCCAATAGTGTTTGGGATTCATGTATGTAGTGTGTTTCTGGATGGTTACATGTGGCTGAATTAGAAAAGGACCAAGCATTAATACCCTAGGACACATAATCGCATTGGAAGAGATTAATAGACAATGCATTTCTCCTCTAGAAATAAGTATACAACAATAGCAGGGTGCCCTGGAGGTTGGCCCAGGGGGTGGTGTAGTATTCGTCAAGCAGCAGTGGCAGTCTCCTTGGTGATGTATGCATAAGCAGTTGCTTACCTATCCGTACAATTTGATATATGGGGGGTCAAGAATCAATATAGCATGGCATGGCATGGCATTATTATTAACTTGGTGGCCTGTAAGGCTAATGAACTTAATAGCTCTCTGACTCCCCGCAGTTCCATGGAGGCAGGTGCAGCACCTACCGAGGAGGCAGCTACAGCTGCTACTGCGCAACCTGCAGGAAATAGTGCAAAACAGCAGATTTCCTTGTCAAGCACATAGCGCTGATGCAATGAGCTGCGAGAGGCGTGGAGATTTTTCCAAAGGAACATCGCAGACATGCTCCAGGTCCCTAGATTGAGTCCACAGGGCAGGAGGGCAACAACAAATGAAAACGTCGCCTCCGCAGTTTGCAACCCTGAGGTCTGTTCACGAAAAAAGTGCCCTCTGAGGTAGTTCGCCCACGACGGGTATTGACCACGCGTCACTTAGATTTCAGGGCAGGCAGTTAACCGGCTGATTTGACCGGGGTTTTGTACCAAAAACAGCACAATGTGAAGAAATCGCGTAAGTATCGCATAGGTAGCCATGTCAAAAGGGTAAGCTATGGGTACCAGACTACCAGAACTAGGCTGCTCCCGCACACACACCTGAGCAAGTCAATCCATCACCAGTGAAACCGCTATTGCAAGCACAAGTGAAGCTGCCTACAGTGTTGTTGCACACTGCATCATCACTGCAGTTATCACTCCCGTCCGCGCATTCGTCCACATCTGTGACGAATGAAACACATGGGGCACAGTTTAGATTCATGGGGACTCAGGTCAATAGTCTTTGGGACTCATGTATGTTGTGTGTTTCTGAATGGTTCCATGTGGCTGAATTTGAAAAGAACTAAGCATTAAAACCCTGGATCACCTGATCTCATTGGGAGGGATTATGAGGCAATGCATGTGTCCTCTACAAATAACTATACAACAACTAAAAAGGCCAATTAGTGCCCACGTCTAGGGTGTCATAGCCCTTGCATCAAATCACTCACTTGGGTGCATTCAAAGTATGAACACATAGATCTAACAACACAAGAGGGATAGTTGGATATTGGGCACATGACATTAGGCATGCAGTCAGTGAGTTTGGTAGCCGTGTCAAAAGGGGTAGCTATATGTACCAGGCTACCAGAACTAGGCTGTTCCCGCACACACACCTGAGCAAGACAATCCGTCACCATTAAAACCGCTGTTGCAAGCACAAGTGAAGCTGCCTACAGTGTTGTTGCAAGCTGCATCATCACTGCAGTAATGTCTTCCATCAGCGCATTCATTCACATCTGTGATGGATGGAACATATGCCAAATGTTTAAGCCTTTAGGGAATAGGATCAATAGCATTGGAAAATTGTGTATGTTTGGGGGGTAAGTAAGGTTCCATGTGGCTGAATCAGACAAGAAATAAGCATTGCGTAATACCCTAGTACATATGATCTGATCGGGAGGGTTTTATAGACAATGCATGACAGTACTACAAACAACTACGCCTAGGGTGGCATAGCCCTTGCACAGAATTACTCACTTGGGTGCATACAAAGTATGACCACATAGATCTAACAACATGAGGTCTAGAAGGACATTGGGCACATGACATTAGGCATGCAGATGATGAATTTGGTAGCCATGACAAAAGGGGTAGCTATGGGTACCAGACTACCAGAACTAGGCTGCTCCCGCACACACACCTGAGCAAGTCAATCCATCGCCAATGAAACCGCTGTTGCAAGCGCAAGTGAAGCTACCTACAGTGTTGGTGCATGCTGCATCATCACTGCAGTTATCACTTCCGTCTGTGCATTCGTCCTCATCTGAGATGGATGAAACACATGGGAAAGAGTTTAGGGTTAAGGGGACTCGGTTAAATTTTGTGTCTCATGTATGTAATGTCTTCAAGGTTCCATGTGGCTGCATTAGAAAAGGACCAAGCATTAATACCCTAGTACACAAAATATCGGGTTGGAAGGGGTTAATAGACATCGCATTTCTTCTCTAGAAATAAGTATAAAACAATGGTACGGTGCCCTAGCGGGTCCCCTGGAGGTGGGCCCAGAAGGTGGTGTAATACTCGTCAAGCAGCAGTGGCAGTCTTCTTGGTGATATATGCATAAGCAGTTGCTTACTTATCCGTCCAATTTGATATTTGGGGGGTCAAGAATTAATATAGCATATTAGCATGGCATGGCATTATTATCATTTTGGTGGCCTGTAAGGCTAATGAACTTATTAGCTAACTAAATTGACTAACTAACTTAATAGTTTACTAACTCCCCAAAGTTCCATGGAGGCAGGTGCGGCAACTCCCGAGGCTACAGTTACTACTGTGCAACCTGCAGGAACTAGTGCGAAACAGCAGATTTCCTTGTCAAGCACAATGCGCTGATGCAATGAGCTCCAGAGGCACGGAAATGCAATTTTTGCAATGGGAAATCGTAGACATGCTCCAGGTCCTTAGATTGATTCCACAGGACAGGAGGGCAACGACTAAGGGAGGGTAACGAAAACAACAAATGGAGGGTAATGAAAACGCCGTACATTTCATTGGGCAACGACAAACGGAGGGCAACGAAAACGCCGCGTCCGCAGTCCGCAACCCTGAGATCCGTTCACGAAAAGGTGCCCTCCGAGGTACCGTAATCCGCCCACAACGGGAATTAAACACGCGTCGCTTAGATTTCAGGGCAGTTATTTGACCGGCTGATTTGACCGGGTTTTGTACCAAATACAGCACGATGTGAAGAAATCGCGTGAGTATCGCATAGATTTGAGCCCCTACGGTGGCCGACCAACTAAAGGGGTCACTTAGTGCCCACATCGAGGGTGTTACAGCCCATGCACAGAATCACTCACTCGGGTGCATACAAAGTATGACCATATAGATCTAACAACACAAGAGGGATAGGAGGACATTGGGCACATGATGGGCGGGTGACATGGAGTTGGTGAGTTTGATAGCCATGTCAAAAGGGGTAGCTATATGTACCAGACTACCAGAACTAGGCTGCTCCCGCACACACACCTGAGCAAGTAAATCCATCGCCAATGAAACCGCTGTTGCAAGCACAAGTAAAGCTGCCTACAGTGTTGGTGCACGCTGCATCAACACTGCAGTTATCACTTCCGTCTGCGCATTCGTCCACATCTGTGATGGATGAAACATATGGGCAATGTTTAAGTCTTTAGGGGACAGGATCTAGCATTGGAGAATTGCGTATGTATTGTGTGTCTTTAAGGTTCCATGTGGCCGAATCAGACAAGAACTAAGCATTGCGTAATACCCTAGTACATATGATCTGATCGGGAGGGTTTTATAGACAATGCATGTGTGTACTACAAATAACTACGCCTAGGGTGGCATAGCCCTTGCACATAATTACTCACTTGGGTGCATACAAAGTATGACCACATAGATCTAACAACATGAGGGCTACTTGGACTTTGGGCACATGACGTTAGGCATGCAGATGGTGAGTTTGGTAGCCATGACAAAAGGGGCAGCTATAGGTACCAGACTACCAGAACTAGGTTGTTGCCGCACACAGACCTGAGCAAGTCAATCCATCGCCAATGAAACCGCTGTTGCAAGCGCAAGTGAAGCTTCCTATGGTGTTGGTGCACACCGCATCATCACTGCAGTTATCAGTACCGTTGGTGCATTCGTCCACATCTGCAAGAGCAAAAACATATGGGAAAGGGTCTGGCCTTTAGGGTATAGGATCAATAGCGTTTGGAAATCATGTATGTAGTGTGTGTCTTGATGCTTCCATGTGGCTGAAGTGTAAAATAACTAAGCATTGCATGATACCCTAGTACACATGATTCATTGGGAGGGATTCATAGACAATGCATGTGTGCTCTACAACAAACTATACAACAACTAAAGGGGTCACTGAGTGCCCACGTCTAGGGTTCCAGAGCCCTTGCGTTGTACCACTCACTTGGGGGCATACATTGTATTACCACGTATATCTAAAATCATGAGGGTAGTAGGACCTTGGGCACATGATGTGTGACATGAAGTTGGTGAGTTTGGCAGCCATGTCAAAACGGGCAGCTATGGGTACCAGAACTAGGTTGTTTATGCACACACACCTGTGCAAGTCAATCCATTGCCAGTGAAACCGCTGTTGCAAGCGCAAGTGAAGCTGCCTACAGTGTTGTTGCACGCTGCATCATCACCACAGTTACCACTTCCGTCTGCACATTCGTCCACATCTGTGAGAGCGGAAACACATGAGAAAGGTTGAAGGTTAAGGGGACTTGGGTCAATAGCGTTTGGGAATCATTCATGTATTGTCTGTCTTGATGGTTCCATATGGCTGACTTTAAAAAGAACTAGGCATTGCATAAAACCCTGGTACACATGATCTTATTGGGAAGGATTAATATGCAATGCATGTGTGCACTTCAAATAACTATACAACAACTAAAGGGGTCACTTAGTGCCCACGTCTAGGGTGTCATAGCCCTTGCACTGAATCACCCTCTTTGGTGCAAGCAAAGGATGACCACATAGATCTAACAATATGAGTGCTAGTAGGACATTGGGCACATGATGTGTAGGGTTAGGAGGGGGGAGGGGGGGGGGGGGGGGGGGAGGGTGGTTACGAGCTTAGTGCTCATAGCACTAGTAGCACTTAATTAATCCCGTAATTATAGCGCTCACTAGAGTTGAAGAGAAGAGAAATAGCACGCCGTTGTATGTAGCCTTACGTAGCCCGTCATACGTACCCTATGTCGTATGTACCTTATGTAGCCCTATATACCCTATTTACCCCAGGTAGCCCTATCTAGCCCGCCGTAAGTAACCTACGTGGCCATATGTAGCCCTACATACCCTATGTACCCCACAAAATAAACAGGTACCTAGAGTTTGGACAGACACATCCAGGATGTTTGCCATATTCTGTACTTATACACAGTACGCATATACTGTTCATGTACTAATATACATATTTCCCTCAAATGCAACGCGTTGATAACTTGATATAATAATACGGCGATCTCTTTTTAGCTACTTTATCATAACCCCTTACAGCCAGGTCATACACAATTACCACAAAGGTCAGTAGGATGCATAACAACACTCTTCTACACACATGGCACTTTTTTTGACTTGTTTTGGCTAAGTTTGGCTAAATCAGTTATGCACAATTAGGGCTAACTTAGATAATAGCCCAAATCAGGGATTATTTTATTCGGACCTTAGGCCAGTAGCCCTAAACTCAAAAGCCTAATGATGAGTGACATGAAGTTGGTCAGTTTGGTAGCCATGTCAAGAGGGGCAGCTATGGGTACCAGACTACCAGAACTAGGTTGTTACTGCACACACACCTGTGCAATCAAATCCATTGCCAGTGAAACCGCTGTTGCAAGCGCAAGTGAAGCTTCCTACAGTGTTGGAGCACGCTGCATCATCACTGCAGGTATCACTTCCGTCCGCACATTCGTCCACATCTGCGAGAGCCAAAACACATAGGGAAGGGTTTAGCCTTTAGGGGATAGGATCAATGGTGTTTGAGAATCATGTATGAAGTGTGTGTCTTGATGGTTCCATGTGGCTGAATTACAAAATAACAAAGCATTGCGTAATACCCTAGTACACATGATCTCATTGGGAGGGATTAATAGGCAGTTCATGTCTGCACTACAAGAAACTATAAAACAACTAAAGGGGTCACTTAATGCCCACGCCTGGGATGGCATAGCCCTTGCACCGAATCACTCACTTGGGTGCATATAAAGTATGACCACGTAGATCTAACATCATGAGGGCTAGTAGGACATTGGGCACATGATGTGTGACATGCAGTTGGTGAGTTTGGTAGCCATGTCAAAAGGGGAAGCTATGTGTGCCCAGTAAAAAGCTCAAATCAATTATTATTTGCACGTTTTCGTTCGTTTTTAGTTCCTAATTATGTTCACATCTGCACTGCCTCAAATGCATCATCTTAGGTCGCAGTTTTTTACTCATAGGCAGCAGAATCACTTTTCAATGTTTTCGAATAAAACAAATTCCAAATCCTTCTTTCAAAAATAATTCGAAAAACGTTTTTTTAAATCTGTTCTTAAAACATTCACATTAGGAATTCGATTCTGATTCGGTATCAGAAGGTCAATTCCCAGGTTGTGATATATAGGTGGGGCATAGGGGTGACCTCAAGCTTATTGCTATTCCAGTTTATGTAAGGAACGGCAACTAATATAAATGTTAGAAAACTAATATTAACTAATATTATTATAGTGACACAATAATATTATTTTTTCAAATACATTCAAAATTCTGGCGAGACGGCTCGTCAGACTAATATTATGTAATACCATTTAATATTATTTATTCACTAATATTATATAACATAGCCGACCCCTAAGTATACGCAGAAGCCTAGGCTGAATCGCAGCTTAAGACCTTAAGTATGGGTTTGATTAGCCTTTCGTCCCGCGGAAACTTGATTCACGATAGCTCGCGCGACTTTGTATTTTACCCAGATTGAATTTGTCCCCAAATATTCATACATCTTGTGTTCTGCCAACTGCCTGCCATACAGGGCTGCTTACAATTGGACGCAGATGAGAAGAAAAAAGCTGCGCATCTAGGCCTTTGTTCTTGATCGTAATTGATGAAGAACAAAACACAACAAAAAGTCTGGCAAAAATAAATCTAGCAAGAAAAGTCTGGCAAGCCCATTTGACATACCCTTGAACTGCAACATACAAATACACACAAGGGAGGCAAGGTAGGCAAGGGAGGCCGTACCTGTTGAGCACTCTCGGTTGGTATTAGCGTCGGGTGCACCAGACTCGTACTCATTTTCGGAGCAGGTAGTCAGGGCTACAAGCATCAATGTAAGCACAAAAGGATTATTTAATAAAGAATAGAGTGTGTGTGTGTGTTTGCAGGTTTCCAGGGCTACAAGCATCAATGTAAGCACAAGGGGATTAGCAACTGATGAATACCTGATGTTTAGCAAGTCAGAGGATCTAAGCGGCAAGTCGGACATAATATGATAACTATAACTGCATGCAAGTTGTGTGTGTGTGTGAGTGTATACATTTGAGTGCGTGCTCGGATAGGTTGATGGGCAGTGAATGGGAGAAAAGAAGGATGGGTGCATGTGTGTGTGTGAGAGAGTTTGCATCATCTTCGTGTGTGATTGTGTGTGTGTGGATTGGGTTTCTGTGAGTTTGTGTGTGTGTAGGGGGGTTGTGTTGTGGAGCTTAGCCAGTTGGAGTATACCAGGTGGAGTACTCAGTGTGTGTGTGACTGTTTACATTGATGTAAGTGTGTGTGTTTGTGTGTGCACAGCTGTGCGTGTATATGTATTTGTGTGTGCATGTGTGTGTGTGTGTGCACATCTTTGTGTGTGTACATGTATTTGTGTGTGTGCATGTGTGTGCATGTGTGTGTGTGCTTGCTTGCTTGCTTGCTTCTCTATAGCCCTTTGTTCCTCGCAATTGATTATGAGCCAAGCCCATTTAACCTACCCCTACTACCGCAACATACACACAAGTACATGCAAGGGAGGCAAAGCTGGCCATACATGAGCAGTACTAGAGGTGGGTGCAACGTACTGGTACTCGCTGCTGTAGCAGATTGACTGGGCTACAAGCATCGATGTAAGGACAGGGGTATTTGGTGGTGTGGGGTGTTTCCAAGCTGTGAGGGTGTGTGGTTGCATCTGGCTAGGTTGAGGTGGGGGTGGGAGGTGAGTGGTGGGGGGTTAGGGTTTGGGGTTAAGGTTTACTGTGTGGTTGGGAGTGTGTGTGTGTGTGTGGAAGGGTGGGGGGGGGGTGGGGGGGGGTGGGGGGGGGGGGGGGGGGGGGGCTGGGTACACGCACAAGAGCACGAGTCTTAAGCCCTAGATTGACTTCAACTGACGCCATGAGCACGAGTCACAAGCGCCAAAAGCTTTCTGTTAGTAAGTATAGAAGCATTTTCACCCTTTTGGGCTCAGCAAAATAGGACATCGTCATTAGGGGAACTCGCCCTTGCTCTGCCCCCATGCCAAGCCCTGCCCCTGTGGACGACGATGCGGATGACGAGCTGACTATTGAAGATGTTGTCGTCGATGGAAAGAAAAAGCGCAAGCAAAGAGATAAGGTGAGAGAGATTTCGCTTCAACTTAGCTTGCTTTTCTCCCACACTTCATCAGCCCCATCAATGCCTTTATAAAATTTCCATTACAAATTTATAATGTCTCCAAGGGTTTCCATAACACGTTTAGAGAGGGGGGGGGGGGGGGGGGGGGGGGGGGGGGGGGGGGGGGTTATTATAATATAATGGCACATATATAAAGTCTTCGTAACGTTTCAATAACGTAACAAACACGTGATATAACATAAATTTTGTCCGGCTGTAACGTACATAATTAATTTTTACGACGTGTCATAACGCCCAGTTCTGACCATAGTGTTTGCTTCGACTTTTCTTGCTCCCACAGTTTCGCCTCAACTTTGATCGCTTTGCTCCCACAGTTTGCTTTGAGTTTGCTTGCTTCCATAGCTTAGCTTTGAGTTTGCTTGCTTCTGCAGCTTTGCCTCAACCTCAAGATCTAGGGGGTCGTAGGTGGGTGGGCGGAATTTTGGTAGGCTGACTGGTGTTTGGCAGGCTGGCGGGTAACTTATTTGGCTGGCAGACTGACTAGTTTTTTTTTGGGGGGGGGGGGGGGGGGGGGGGGGGGGGGGGGGGGCTGGGTGACAAGCTGGTCTTGATTGGTTAAAACTGGTAAAATTGACTGTTCTGGTGCGGTACACTTTGTGCCGTAAAGGTCACACTTTTTAAGCTTGTGTTATTGTAAAAGGCCGAAACAAGACCGACAACAGCACCACAATCTCTAGATGTGTAACAAGATCTGGGCAACAATATCAACCATGATTCTAGTTTTAAAATTATACAAATCTTTTAAATTAGAGCCCTGGGGGGGGGGATGGTGTACTGGGTGGGGGGTGAGGAGGGGGCTGAAAAGAAAGACTGAGTCTGTCGATGTGCCTTCGACCATCTGGGCTCTTTCGTCTCAACCTAGGGGCTCAGTGAAAGCAGGTAGGTGGTGTGTATGGGTGTGGGTAGGTAGGTGTGTGTGTTCGGGTGTTTGGGTGGGAGGGCAAAAAACAGCAGATGTGATGAACTTTGATAGCGCTGCCCCTGGCTCAGGGAGCTGTCTAGAAGCTGCTTCTCGTAGCTGAAAAGAAAAGCTATGTAGTACAGGTCATGGTCCGCCACGAGCTATCCACGAGCAACACAATGAAACCAAGGAGCGAGCAGACCATTGAGGATACAAAACAGATGGCAGATCTGTGGGTCGTGGAGCATGAGGGAAGGGGGGGCTTTTAGGACTTCCTCTATACCTCAGTAGTAGACATGCTGCCGGTGATGGGAAGAAAGCTATTATATAGGTTTGGTTGCACAGTGATGGCTCCATACAATTGCTACCAAAACAGCCGACCCGTGCATAGTCCTAGCTACCCGTCAAGACAGTGATGGAGCTCTTTGCTGCCAGACGGTGCCACCACCCTCACTCGGAGACGACCATAAATGTCGCAGCGTCTGACCACATTAACTCCAGAATAGTGCTAGCTAGTGCACCGTTCAGGAGAACCATCTTCATGTCAGTGCTCACCTGGGGGCAAGCGGAAAGGGGAATTCTAGTTTATAGAGCATGTGAGTATACAGGTGTTTGTGGGGTATGCTGTCTTATACAATTTGTGTGTACGCATGTGTGTATGTGTTTGTACAGGTGGGTGTACAGGTGGGTGTGTAGTTTAGAGAGGCTTCTCGGGGGGGGGTCGGGGGTCCGAGGGAACAGGAAAGGAGGAAACAACACACGAGAACTATTATCCGTCGGGAACGGCAAAATTTATATTTAGTGTAAGAAAAAACAAAATATAATAATGTTTATTATCCAGTGTCACAATAAATTAGTTTTCACATACTTCTTTCCGCCTTTTGGTTGTTGTTTGTGCGAAGCTGTCGCCGAAAATTAATATTATAATTTAAATATATTATTGTTCACTATTATTATGTAACATAGCGACCCTACTGTAAAGGAGGGAACCGGGCAATGTGATTCCTACGATGCTGATACTTGATGCATAAGTTGATATAATCCGTATGATGCCAGCCAGTCTGACGAGGCCAAACTTTACCATTTATGTACAAATCATTTGATATACACTGGCATTCAACAGGCGAGTATGAAGTATGATTTATCATGGCTACCGAGTTCGTTAAACATTACTGACAATGCCGTGGGACAGAAGGTGAAGGATACGAAAACAATTTAGAGTCAAACAAAGGTAAGAGAGCAACGTGGTAAAAATAGTTTAACAACAAACCACAAAAACACCCCCCACCCCCAACAATCACAAACAAACAAACATAAGTCACTAGCTTAAAACCATAATCTCTCCACCAAACAAAACACAACCAACCATCCCACCCACCAACCACAATCACGCACATTAGTGACTAGATCGAGGGGAGGATGGGGAGGGGTGAGAATAGGGGGGGGAGGGGAGGGACATTATGGATTGATCTAAGTGTGCAGGATTGGCGATAATTTGGAACCATAGGCACAGCGATGCTGGATTGTTGTTTGGTTCGACAGTGCTACTCTGCTTGCGGACCATTTGCATGTTTGCTTCCTCTCTGCAACCGTACCTGGACCACAAAGCGCAGAGTCGAACGCACATCTCGCGAAAATGAACACGCCATTGCCTGATAGGTACAAGGTGCCCGATGAGACCTCAAGTGAGCCAGTGGTCTTGGACACGCGGGGTGACGTGAGCCTCCGTGTTTATGACTGTGATCATGGTCACATTCTCGTCGCCGGCGAGGGCATCACGGATGCGTGGTAGGTCGGCCCTGCACTTTAAAGCATAGCAGCAGCTTGCCCGTGGCCGTTGGGGTTTGGTGCCGGGTGGGCTGTCGTTAGGAGTTTGTTTGTGGAGAAAATGCGTCTCTCCTGTGCTTGACGTTACGGGGTCTGGACAACCGAATTTACCCGCCGAACGTTGGTAGCG
>JACBWV010000045.1:5212224-5332481 GCA_013435795.1 Chlamydomonas sp. ICE-L | reverse complement strand
GAACAAGAAGAAGAACTGAAAGGGTGGCGGGGTGGGGAGAAAAACAGAACCGCCCGAAGCAAGACACGGAAAAGGACAAACGAAAGCAACCTCCCCCCCAAAACCCTCCACTCCGCTACCCCTCCCCTTGTGCCCCACCTCCAATCCATCCCCACTTACCCCCTCCCCCCACCTTCCCCCTCCCTCCCTTGACTTGATTCCACTATTACTTTTTTGGCGAGAGCCTCCAGGGCACCCCGTTGTCCGTCTGTCCGACCCCACTAAGCCACAAAGCCAACTGTCTCAACCAACTGTCTCGTAACTCAATTCCCTTGCCACCTGTCGTTCCGATAGCCAACAGTCTCCGCCAATTTTCCGCGTCACTTGCGCCGCCGCCTAGGACTTGTCAGGCTACGCGTAGCGGCTTCTAGGCAGCTCCCTTACCCAGCCACGGGGCCAAGCCATACATACATAACGTGCTCATCATTGCTGCACCATACACACCGCCACACTTTCTTTTGTTTTGACAACGCATCGCCAATGCCTCGCCTTTCCGTTGTTGCGTGGCAACACACGAGCCCACCCGTCAGTAACACGGTGGTGAGTATGCTGGTACGCCCGGGTTTGGCGCTGCCCCCCAAAAACCCCGTGTGTCAAGTGACTATAAACCCCAAACCCTAAAATCTGAACCCTTACACCACCACTGCTTGCAACAGGTGAACCCCGTGTGTAAAGTGGCTCTAGACCCAAAATCTTAAACCCTGAACCCTGACACCACCACTGCTTGCAACAGGTTGAACCTGTGTGTCAAGTGGCTCTAAACCCTGAAAACCCCTAAACCCTAAACCCTAAACCCTTACACCACCACTGCTCGCAACAGGTTGACCCCGTGTGTGAAGTGGCTCTAAACCCTACAAATAAAACATAAACCCTAAACCCTTACACCACCACTGCTCGCAACAGGTTGACCCAGTGTGTGAAGTGTCTCTAAACCCTACAAATAAACAACTAACCCTAAACCCTACACCAAAACTGCTCGCAACAGGTTGACCCAGTGTGTGAAGTGTCTCTAAACCCTACAAATAAAACAAATAAACCCTAAATCCTTACACCACCACTGCTCGCAACAGGTTGACCCCGTGTGTGAAGTGTCTCTAAACCCTAGAAATAAAACAAATAAACCCTAAACCCTTACACCACCACTGCTCGCAACAGGTTGACCCCGTGTGTGAAGTGTCTCTAAACCCTAGAAATAAAACAAATAAACCCTAAACCCTTACACCACCACTCTGCTCGCAACAGGTTGACCCCGTGTGTGAAGTGTCTCTAAACCCTACAAATGAAACAAATAAACCCTAAACCCTTACACCACCACTGCTCGCAACAGGTTGACCCCGTGTGTGAAGTGGCTCTCAAGCAAACAGCGCAGCTTCCTCCAAGGCCAAATTTTCTTCAGGAATGATCCACAACTCTTTTTCCCCGGATTCAGGTGGGCTATATAGCTTCAGCAAGAATAATAATAATTATTATAATAAGAATGATGATGATGATGATGATAATTATTATTTAAAAATGAATAATAACATACATCACATAGGCTACAACTGTAAAATGTGATGATCAACGTAAGATAAATTATCTATATAGCACGAACTCAGGGGCTCTGTTGGTAAAACAACTTGTTGGGACTACTTCATCAGTGCTTGTTTTCGTACCATTATGGTATTATGTTCTCCAAGTTTAAAATTCAAATTCTTGCTCATGACAGGAAAAACCTAGCAAGCAAGTCTGAAGTACTGAGAGATTCCATTCTGGGGAAGGCTCCCCAACTATTATTATTTTCTGCTGCCCTTGCCTGGTCTGCCCTGCCATGTTCCTGACCTGTTCCTGATCTGACCTGACCCCGACCCTTACCTGACCTGACAGGGAAGACCTAGCAATCAAGTCTCAAGTACAGAAAGATACCATTCTGGGGAAGGCTCCCCAAGTAGTAGTATTTTCTGCTGCACTTGCCTGCCCTGACCCAACCTGACCTGACCTGACCCTTAACCAACCCTGACCTGACCCTTAACCGACCCTGACCTGACCTAACCCTGACGTGACCTGACCCTTACCTAATCTGACCCTGACCCGATCTGACCTGACTTGACCTGACCTGACCTGACCTGACCCGACCCTGACCCGACCTGTCCTGACACTGACCTGACAGGGAGGACCTAGCAAGCAAGTCTCAAGTACAGAGAGATTCCATCCTGGGGAAGGCTCCCCAAAGGAACAGCGAAGCGATTGGAGAAAAGCGAACAGATGGATGGCCAGGCCTAGGATGGCCTGGGGGCTGTCCCCCTGTTGAACCTAGGCCGAGGCCTAGCACGTATAAGACGGAAAATCCATACGCCCAGGTAAGACTCTAGATTTGGGGGTCCCCCTGAACAACCCTGTTGGCCTGGGGGCTGCCCCCCGTTGAACCTAGGCCGAGGCCTAGCACGTATAAGACGGAAAATCCATACGCCCAGGTAAGGGTGATGTTGGGTGGGTTTATCGGGTGGGTTGGGGTAGGGTGGTGTTGGATGGTGTTGGGGGGTTTATGAAGTGGTGTGGTGCGGGGAGGTTTTGGGTGACGTTGGGTGTGTGTGTGTGGGGGGGGGGGGGGGGGGGGGGGGGGGGGGGGTCCATTGCGTCTGACGCAGATTTTGAAACGGGCTGTGCCTCCAGAATCAGATTTGGGGGGCCCCCTGAACAACTCTGTTGGCCCGGGGGCTGCCCCCCCGTTGAACCTAGGCCGAGGCCTAGCACGTATAAGACAGAAAATCCATACGCCCAGGTAAGATACTAGATTTGAGGTCCATTGCCTCTCTGACGCAGATTTTGAAACCTGTTGCACCTCAAGTACGACATTTTGTGTGTGGGGGTGGGGGGGTGGGGGGGGGGTCCATCCCGTCTCTGATGCAGATTCTGAAACTTGTTTCGTCTCAAGTAGCACATTTTGTTCGTGTGTGTGGGGGGGAGGGGGGGGGGGGGGGGGGGGGGGGGGATCCATTGCGTCTCTGACGCAGATTCTGAAACATGTTGCATCTCAAGTAGCACATTTTGTGTGTGCGTGTGTCTGTGTGTGTGTGTGGGGGTCCATTGCGTCTCTGACGCAGATTCTGAAACATGTTGCATCTCAAGAAGCACTTTTTGTTTGTGTCGGTGGGTGTGGGGGGGGGTCTATTGCGACTCTGACGCAGATTTTGGAACCTGTTGCGTCTCAAGAGCCAGATGGGGGGGGGGGGGGGGGGGGGGGGGCATTGCGTCTCTGACGCAGATTTCGGAACCTGTTGCATCTCAATTACTTTTTTTTGAGAGGGGGGGGGGGGGGGGGGGGGGGGGGGGGGGGGTCCATTGCGTCTGACGCAGATTTTGAAAGGAGCTGTGCCTCCAGAATCAGATTTGGGGGTCCCCCTGAACAGCCCTGTTGGCTACCCCTGGACTGTTTACATACATTGGCTACCCCTAGACTGTTTACATACATTGGGTGATACTTGTACTTGAACTTGGTAACAAGGCTCCACCCGCCACTGGATAACATATGTATGAAGTAGGCTCTTTCAATGATTTACAATGGTCTAGTGGTAGACCAGATCGCTAAAGAATGAAGAGTCGGGGGTTCGACTCCCCCTTCGGTCGCTCTTGGCGTTGCAGGTCGTCGTCTACCGCGATGGTAGCTTGTCCATTTGAGGTAGGAGACCGCTCCCCACCCGCGTACGACGGGCTCCCTTAACACCACGCCCCACCAGGCGTTATCATTACCTTTTTATGTATGAAGTGAAATCCACTTGCCCTGGCAAGGCTCTCTCCTTAGTAAACAAATACTGGTTTCTTTTTTTTGCCACACGTAGCAGCTTTTAGGCAGCTCCCTTTCCCCATCATTGGGCCAAACCCAAAGCTAGCTAGTGTGTCTGGTCGCTGACAGGGCGGGCATTTCAATGGTAGCTGAAAGCTGACAGGGCAGGCATTCCAATGGTAGCTGAAATTGGACAAGGCGGACATTCCAATGGTAGCTGAAAGCTGACAGGGCAGGCATTCCAATGGTAGCTGAAAGCTGACAGGGTGGGCATTCCAATGGTAGCTGAAAGCTGACAGGGCAGGCATTCCAATGGTAGCTGAAAGCTGACAGGGCAGGCATTCCAATGGTAGCTGAAAGCTGACAGGGCAGGCATTCCAATGGTAGCTGAAATTGGACAAGGCGGATATTCCAATGGTAGCTGAAAGCTGACAGGGCAGGCATTCCAATGGTAGCTGAAAGCTGACAGGGTGGGCATTCCAATGGTAGCTGAAAGCTGACAGGGCAGGCATTCCAATGGTAGCTGAAATTGGACAAGGCGGACATTCCAATGGTAGCTGAATGCTGACAGGGCAGGCATTCCAATGTAGCTGAAAGCTGAACAGGTGGGCATTCCCAATGGTAGCTGAAAGCTGACAGGGCAGGCATTCCAATGGCAGCTGAAAGCTGACAGGGCAGGCATTCCAATGGTAGCTGAAAGCTGACAGGGCAGGCATTCCAATGGTAGCTGAAAGCTGACAGGGCAGGCATTCCAATGGTAGCTGAAAGCTGACAGGGTGGGCATTCCAATGGTAGCTGAAAGCTGACAGGGCGGGCATTTCAATCGTAGCTGAAAGCTTTGGGCTTTGCCCTGTGGCTGGTTAATAGAGCTGGCTAGAGGCTACCATGCGTAGCCCAAAAGAAACTGTGTTACAGTCCTGTATGTGCAAGGATTTCGAGAAGAATGTGTAGGACATATATACATACGTGCATGCATACATATATACATACACACATACATACATACATACATACATACATACATACATACATACATACATACATACATACACGTGCAGGGTACCAGCTGTGTGTTAGCCAGCATGCGGCAGCGTGGCAACCAGAGACAATTGCAAGCCCACTTAACCTCCCAAGCCACCGGGGCAGTATCTAGGCAGAACACGTTCAAGGCCCAGCAGTCGGCTGCCTCCCTGGCTGGCAGTAGGGCTCAGTCCCTTTCGGGAAAGAATCAGCAGAGCCAAGGAGGTACGGATTCAAACAGTACAGATTTAAACGATGCAATGGACAGTCCCATGATACACTGCAGTGCGTGCATGTATGCATGTAGGTTGTTACAGCTAGGTGTAGCCAAATAGGTTTAAGGGACTTGCCCAACCATGATATTAGGAGGGGCTAAATCGAAAAAAAACTGGTGAACCGAACCGCAAACAATCGCTTACAGACGGGGGCCCTGAGTTGTGCTACAGTGATAATTTGTGCATATGCCAAGTCACGAGATTTAGGTTTCATGTAACCTATCAGATCTTCCGTCGGTAAAACAATTGTTTGGGGTTCAGCTCATCAGTGCCTTTTATTGTTAAGCCCTTCCTATCACGGTTGGGCAAGTCCCTTTAGCCTATTTGTCCTACCCCTGGACTGTAACAGACATACATACAGATCTTGGGTGCTAAATTATGTAGGAATCTCTCTGCCTTTCTTTCTGAATCCTCAGTTGCTCTGGTTTGTGTAAGAAGTCCCACCTCATGCGGTGAAAATCCTTTCCATACAAATTAAAAAAATGCCAGTGTGTTTGATGTATAGGCTCAGGCCTCCAATTGCTTCGATATCTCGTTTAACAGCTTATACCCATCACTATTTTCGTTTCGATGACGCGTTGCAACTGCGTTGCCATTCCGTCGTTCAATGGCAACGCATGAACCCCTCCCCCCCAACCCAACCCAACCCAACCCCCCGGGCTTCGTGCTACGCCATGCGATGGCTACGCAACAACCTTGCAATCAGGCTTGAGGTGCCCAAGTAGTTAGTCAAACTAACCATAATAAATCTGAAAATGTGAAATAAGAAAACAGCTTACATCCGTCAGCTCCTGCTGCTGGGCATGCTTTTCTGCATATGCTGCTGCTGCTGCTGCTGCTGCTGCTGCTGCTGCTGCTGCTGGCCATACTTGTATGCATATGCTGCTGCTGGTTAGTATTTAGCTGCGAAATTCTATTATACTTGGCACAACAATCATGTTGTTTGTCCAACATACAAGCATAGCAATTCACTGTATGGTGTAAGGTCGAAATCAATCATTTCACGGATGTTGACACAGTACGCTCCCACCACATGTACATTGAAGTACGCATTCCATACCATTTAAGAATTATCAAACTTATTTACACCAGTTAGATTCTCATGAGACCACATATGAGCATCGCAATTCTAGAAGAATGGCTCAGGTTTGGGTTCTGTGGGCGAACAAAAACAATTATACCCCTTAAGTATACCTTATATTGTATACATGTCCTGCTGCTGGCCATGCTTGTATGCTTATACTTACATCATCTTCTATGTCATCTACTTCATCCTCTTATATTTCATCTACTTCATCCTCTTCTATGTCATCTACTTCATCCTCTTCTATGTCATCTACTTCATCCTCTTCTATGTCATCTATTTAACATCCTGTCCCATCTACTACTCAACAGGAGTTTGGTTTGTTTGTCCTCGACACACCTCTGATGTAATGGGTTTTTTTGCTTTGTGGGTGCTTTTTCTTTTTGTTTAAAGCACAGAGTCTCATACACCCTCGCGGTGTCAAGTATACTTTAACATGTAATGTAATGTAACAGGTGCTGTTGCTGAAGCTGTAGTCTCCCAGTCCTTGCTGGTATCACCTGTGAAAGCGACGCCTCTGCTGCCTATCCAAGAGCACTCACGGAACTCGCCAGACAGAGACTCTACCTGTGATGCTTCCCCTACCCAAGAGGGGAGCCGGCTCACCCCCACCATTGCTGGGGAACGGTCCCAAGTGAGCCAAAACACTGGGAGAAGGAAGAACACAAATCGCGTCCAGCCCTCACCTCTCAGCCTCGAGAATGCAAGAGTGATACCCAGGGTGCGGTCGCATGAGTCGGCCGAGTTAGAAATGGATAGCCCTTCCCCAACAAGGCTGTGAGGCAGAAGAGTTTGGGGTTTAGGATTGGGTAAAACCCTGAACCCCAAACCATTCCCCAACATGGGTGTGAGACAGAAGAGTTTGGGGGTCAGGATTTAGGTAAAACCCTGAACCTCTAACCCTTCCCCAACAAGGGTGTGAGACAGAAGAGTTCAGGACAAAGGAGGAGTTAGTAGGAGTTTATAAGGAGGTTAGTATGACTTGTGAGTTCAGTCCAACACACACTCCCGACTGCCTATGGGCAAACTCTGTTTGGGCTGCCACAGGCTGTCTAGGTCGAGTCAACCTATTGCGACTGCCTTTCCCTTTGCAAGACTTACATGAAAGCTCGTAATTTTCCAAGCACCGGCCCTCTGGGCAGTACTCGCAAGCAGGCCCTAAGCTAGTACCGCCAATAGGCGGGAAAAGGCAGTCGCTCACCCCGAAGGGGCCTAAGTCTTACTGTCAGATGCTATTGATTTTTTGGCTACCAGTACTCGTAGCAGCTTCTAGGCAGCTCCCTTTCCCTGTCCCCGAGCCAAACCTAAGCTAGCCAGTGTGTCGGATAGCTAATATAACAAGCATTCCATGGCAGCTTCAAGCATTGGGTTTCACCCAGTGGCTGGCTATGGAAGCTGGTGGGAAACTGCCGTGCAGCTGCAAGCATCGGGTTTCACCCAGTGGCTGGTTATGGAAGCTGGTGGGAAACTGCAGGGCAGCTTCAAGCATTGGGTTTCACCCAGTGGCTGGCTATCGGAGCTGGCGGGAAGCTGCCATGAGTAGGCCAAAAATGAAACAGTGCTGTCTGATGTTTGCTGCTCCTGGCATTTGTAGTTGAAAGCTTCTTCTGAGCTTTTATTTTGTATGTATGTTATAGTCCAGGGGTAGGCCAAATAGGCTAAAGAGACTTGCCCAACCGTGATTGGAAGGGCTTGCAAAGAAAAAGCATTGATGAACTGAACCCCAAACAATCGTTTTACCTAAGGGGGCCCTGAGTACGTGCAACAGTGATCATGTCAGGTTAGAGCACTGCTGACATACAATAAAAATTAGAATTTTGATCCATTCATGATGACCAGCCGTTAGAATGTTAGACAACGAGTGTACAAGCCATTTGACATCAAGTTGATTGTTCGTTATTTTATTTTAGTGTAGCTTCTTATTATAACTGGGCATGTTTCCCAATGCTTGGCAAACAACCACCCCTACCATTTACTGTACAGTACATGGTACTGCAATATCAGGTATCAGTAGTATCGATTCAGCAGAAAGCATATTGTATGCTGTTTTGTTTTGAATGTTGAGCAAATATCGCTTTGCTCTGACATTACCATGACATGTATTCAGCAAAATCCATGGTCCGGCCCCTACGATTGGCACTTCAATGTGCAACATAATTATGTAAGTACCATGTTGCCTCAGCAGTTCAGTACAGGGTTGTTGGTCCTGTGTCGCACACGCAACGTCGAAGGGTCCGTCACAGACGCAGTTTGGTGGTTTGGTTGCTTCACAGGACGCAGGTCATGGGTCGGTTGCGTCTCAGGACGCAGCCTATGAAATTGGTTGCGTCTCAGGACGCAGAGGTGGGGGGTTTCCTGAACAACCCTGGTCCAGTACCATGATCAATCCTTGTTCACCAGAGCTTCTGTAAAAAAAATCTAAATTGGGACAGTGGGACTTCTAACTCCTGGCGTCTTGCGCACAAATTGTCCGACTACTGGTAACTCAAACTACCGTACTATGCATTTGCGTGTTGTCGGCTTGGTAAATTAAATAAAGGCAAGAATTGCGTTATTGTTGTACCGGTATTTGAAGTGACGGCAAGCAACGTTGCTATGTTCGTGTGTCCTTCTGCCCTCCACAACCTCGTTTATATCAGGTGTTCAAGCACTTAGCATTATGGCGTTGACTTGAACTCAAACTTGGTTATATGGCTGAAGCCATCAATTTGGCTGATCGCCGTCTGCGGCAGGAAAAATGATTTACCAGGAAATGGCACATCGTTTAATTCTGTCGCCCACTTCAGAACCAGGGTAAATCAAAGCTCGCGCTATTGCGCTTTTGAGCGCTGACTTTTTGACCCCCTCTGCGCTTTAAGCGCAGCTTTTTGCAACTCCCTGTGGGCGCAGCAAGCAATTTTTGCGCTTTTTGCACTACAAAGCTCAGTTTTTTTGTTTTCAAGTGCGCTAAAGCGCTGGCCAATTTGGCAATTTGAAGTACCCTGTTCAGAACCTGACATTGTCGACATTTTCCTGACATTCCATGTTTGTGCTTACTACCGAAAACTGCGAGCACCCAAATTGTTGGCTGAAGCGGGAGTAAAAAAAAAGGGGGGGACACCCGAGGGGGGGGCAAGAAAAAAGATTTCGTACTGCATGTTCGATATGGATAGAAAACCTCGAGCAATAGTCGATACAAAAAAAATCAGGTCGATAAACCCACGGACGGCCGAGATAGAGGGGGGGGGGGGAAGAGGGGGGGTCCGACCGTTTTGCCAACTTTATTTGTACTTCGTGTAACTTTCTTGCCAGTGCGAATTTTCGAGTGTTAAGAGCACCATCGAGAAGGGCTCGACGACACGAGTACGAATCTGCAATCGTTAGTCGGTTACATCCAGTGTGTAATTGGTGGGTGCACAGGAAGGCACATCCAGGCCGGATGCCAGGTTGGATGCCAGGCTGCACATCACCTACACCTTCGCGCCCAGCGTCGCACGAGCGGCAGTTAGGCTGAAAAACGCGCGCCCGCAACGCGTTCGAAAGCGCGTTCTGAATTCTGGTCACTGACGAGGTTCCTAAAGCAGTCGAGCCTGGGGTCTAGCCCCCCCCCCCCCCCCCCCCTCACAACCTCCTCCCCCCCCACCACACACACACAAACCATCAACCCCACCCCACCCCACCACACCCGAGCAGACCCTCAGGCTTCAGAGTACAATTTCAGTCAAATAAAACCATGATAATGATAGATAGACAGACAAATAACGCCTTCAGTCCTTTTTATACCTGGGTGATCTCCTCCAAGAGCGCGGACCACTGAGCTACCCAAGAAAGTTGTACAAATACTGAAAACTGAATAACTTCGTCCAAACCTGCTATTTTTTATGTTTGGTTGTATGGTTGGAAAGTTCTTGACGAGATGATACTCATGGACCCCCCTTTCGCTATGTAATACTGTCTGGGTGTCCAGATATGAAGCCTCGGGGGGGGGGGATCAGGGGTGGAAAAACAATTTCCGAACATGCGGTCTGCAAACTTTATTTTTGCCCCCCCCCCTCGGTGACACCTATCCATAAAAAACCTGAGGGGGGCTGACCCCCCCCCCCCCTTTTAAATCGACATACCCCCTTTTTGAAAAATCAGATATGGATTGTGGGGGGTTATAGTATGGCGCACATAATGGCATCCTCAGAATTCCCACACAGAGATTGTCTGATAGTCAAAATTCAGTTTTTCAACCCCATTCACCCACCCACCCAAGGGGTAGATACGTATTGCATAAGGTCTAAAGTGGTGCCAATGGAATGCTCTTGCCAAGGCCTACTCATGAGTGGTCTCAGAATGTCATTTGGAGGTCTTACATTACATTACATTACATGTTAAAGTCTACTTGACACCGCGAGGGTGTATGAGACTCTGTGCTTTAAACAAAAAGAAAAAGCACCCACAAAGCAAAAAACCCCATTACATCAGGGGTGTGTCGAGGACAAACAAACCAAACTCCCAACCACCGTTTTGGTGGCGTAGGTATTAAACCCCTTAGAGCAGGACCCAGATCTCAACCACTTACAGTGGCGGAGGTAAGAAGCTAACAAATGAGAAGTCTCAAGAAGAAAAAAAAGGGATAATAAATTACGGTGCCACTAAGCAGTCCAGGGCTTCCTGTCTTGCTCTTCTACAAGTAGAAAGATAGTCGGCTAGGTTGCTCCAAAAAGACTTAGTGCCATTTCCATTCATAAAGGTTCTGAATGTGGAATCGCAGAATTCCACATTCCATACGGTTAAGTCGGTATCCTCATGGACATGCCTATAAATATCTGTAAACAGATTCTGGTAGCGGAGGCGAATATCATTATAAAAAGGGCACTCAAACATATGCATTTCATCCTCAGTTTTTTGGAACCCACACATTTGACAGTGTCTCATTGAGCGAGGGATGTGTGCTCTATCCACCACCCTCATTCTTTCTGTGTTCAGCCAATGGGAACCCATTCTAAACTGTGCTATAGAACGAATCTGATCCTGCTTATGTAAGGCGGATGTAAAGGGAATCAAGCCATTCTCATCATTGCTGTTGGCTGCGAACCATTTTTGGTATCGGAGGCGTTTAAAGCCAACCCTTCTCTCATCAGGGATGTCTCTAACTGCATTGGTGTCACTTGGGTACTTAAACCTCCATGACTCAAAAACTTCAGACATAATACCTTCGACATCGACAGCCTCCAAAATGTTGATGTTTTTACTGGATCCTAGCTTGTGGAGAGCACAACGCAAGTCATGAACCCAGCCAGTGTTGGAGTCAAAAGATTCCTCAAGAGCCATTCTAATGAGATCCTCAGGTTCTTTATGTATGGTCTTGTTCCAGAAGCGCAAAGCTTGTTTAAGCCAAGCAAAACACAACGGGGTTCTACCCAGCTCTTCCATGATAATATTAGATGTAGTAGATTGGCAAACACCCAACATTTGTTTAAGTATACCTCTATGCCATTTCTCACAAGCATGGTCATTTGAGATAAGTGTGTTGTTCAGAATAGAAGGAGCCCACACCTCACAGCCAAAATTCAGGATAGGTTGTACAAGAGAATCAAACAGGTGGGTGAGAATATCAATATTGTATATCTCCATAGTATGGCATCGTATGGCATAGGTCTGAGTAAAATTGTATATCTCCATAGTATGGCATAGGTCTGAGTAAAAAGTTAGAAAAAAACCCGAGGTGGGCTGTAGTTCAGGCCTTGACACCTCCTGGCTGAAGCTGTTGTGCCAAGTTCAAGTTCCTGATATTACTTGACGTGTAACCCAGAGGTGGGAGGTCGAAAGAAGTAGCCTTTGTTTACCGATAACACTGATTGTACGAAGAGATCGGCTCGAATATATTTTGATAATGATGCTCTGATTTGACTTCGTAGTTCATACCTAAAATGTGATGATTTTGGCCTGGGAATCGAGAACTATCAGAAATCATGCCTGATAAGTGGAGGTGACTCAGGTACGAATACAAGTATTAGACATAAAAAATCCGAATCATCCCCTGAATGGCAGTGCAATTCCCATGTGGCACCCACGGATGCACTGATAGGAGTGCCAGATTAGCCATGTGGATCAAGGTATTGCTACATTCTTTGGTTACGTGTTCAGGCGGTGAGAACATAACTGAAGAAACGGAAGGCTTAAGAAGTTCAGGAAGCCGGGCATGAGCTTATTTTAGGGCCTATATCAAGGGGCTGTACACAAGTTCAAGTTTATAAGACGGGGTTCCCATGTTTCTCCTAATCATTGTAGGGGGGGACGTCCAAGTGAAAATTTGCCGACGGGGCTAGCACTCCGCCAGCCATAAAATATACATTTTGGTGGTTCTGATTACATTCAGATTTTAACAAAATAGTTCGAGACCCATTTATGCGGTGGCCTCAGTGACGGGGAACTCAAAGATGACGTCCTTGCCTGTCAACTTCTTGTACACACCAGAGAAAGTCTCCAGCTTGTACTCGGTGGTGTTGCGATCCTTGGGATCCAAGTAGACCTGGGAGGGGTATGTGTGTGGGGGGTGAGGTGTGTGGGGGGGGAGGGGCTTCTGTTTTTGTGTATGTGTACGTGTGTGGGAGGGGGTCTTCTGTTTGTTCCAGCCAGCTTCATGTACACACCAGAGATGGCCTCCAGCTTGTACTCGGTGGTGTTGCGATCCTTGGGATCCAAGTAGACCTGACGCATAAGAGGATGGTATGCCAGTTATTAGGATAAGTGCTTGAAGCGAGCATGTATGTATTCTAATAGTCCAGAGGAGGAAAATAGGCTGAAGGGACTTGCTCAACCTTCAAAATAGGAGGCAGTTCAAAACAATGCACTTGAGGCTTCCTCCCCAGGGACAGTGTGTTTGTTTTCAAAGCTTTTATAGCCGTTTAGGGCCATTAAGGGCAGAAAAGGAAACCAACTTTTTTTGTTTTTAACATTTGTTTAGCGATATTTTCTCCAAAATGGGGGTCACAACTAGCGATCGCTATATAATAGCAGTAAAAATATCCCTGAAGTGCATGCTATGCAAGTAATTGAACATTACATTCCATGTCGCATTTTTTAAAATGTATCAACAGGCATGTTGGTTGAAGGTACCAAGAGACTCATGCGCCATGCAATATCCCAGACGTTCGTCCACTTAATGGTGCCAGCCAAGCAGCCGGCTTCCTAACAGACACCCAGCCCTAGCTAATGACAGGATTCTGTACCAATGATTCATTGGTGAGTGCATAAGTAAATTTATTAGGTCGGGAACGGCAACATGATATCATATGATAGCATGCCATCATATGATGCCGGCAGTCTGACTGGACTAAAGTTACCATCTATATACAATATCATATGATGCAGTTTGTGTGATATCATATGATAACATGCTCGCCTTTGGTCAAAGTCATATGATATGCCGGCCCCTATTAATAGGTCATTGCAGATTAACAGTTGCGTAGTAAGTTTGACATGTCTGTTGTTGTAATTATCTTAAGGCCGCTATTTGCTGGTTAACCAGTGCCATATGTATGCAGACAACACTACCAGGCCTTGATGATCAAACACCTTCGGCGCATACCTGCTTTGTTCATTCTACTTGTTGCAGCCCATTTCAGTGATATACATTGGTTTAGTGGTAGACTAAATCGCCCTGAGGACGATGAGTCGGAGGTTCGATTCCCCCTACGGTCGCTCTTAGCGTTGCAGGTCGTTGTCAACCGCGATGGTAGCTTGTCCAGTTGAGGTAGAAGACCGCTCTCTACCCGCGTACAACGGGTTCCCTTAACACCACACCCCACCAGGCGTTATCATTGCATCATCTGCTTGTTGCACTACATTACCTTCCATGCAACCTGACACATAAATGTACGTACCTTGTTACACACTAGGGGTAGCCAAATAGGCTGTAAGTACTTGCCAAACCATGATTTCATAAGGGGCTAAAACGGAACAAATGTGATGAACAGAACCCTAAAGAATGGATTAACCATGCAAGGTGCCAGATACACCAATCCTTGAACAAAATGGTTGACGTACTCACCAGGGTACTACATGACGCGCGCTATTGCGTACTAGCGCGCAAGGTTTTAAAGCCCAACTGCACGATTGACACAATTTTGTTAACTCCCTCCGAGAACAGCGCACCGATTCCTGCTTTCAGTTCAGTCAGAAGCACAACCCAAAAGGAGGCATTAACATCAAAAGCGCAACCCAAAATGACAAAATGTAGTAACCTGGTACTCACCCTGAGGACCTTGGAGCCATCCACCCGGTATCGGGTGCGCTTGCCAACAATCTCGGTAGGGTACACCAGGTCATCAAGGGTGGCCTCGTGGACCTGAATTCACATGACAAACAACAATCTCAGTGGGGTACACCAGGTCATCAAGGGTGGCCTCGTGGACCTGAATTCACATGACAAACAACAATCTCAGTGGGGTACACCAGGTCATCAAGGGTGGCCTCGTGGACCTGAATTCACATGACAGACAACAATCTCAGTGGGGTACACCAGGTCATCAAGGGTGGCCTCATTCGCCTAAAATCACTCTTCATACAACAATCTCAGTGGGGTACACCAGGTCATGAAGGATGGCCTCATGGACCTGCATAATAAATGTGACAAGAAACCTGCGGGAAACGTAAAGTTAGATTATATGCTTAGCACGATCTCCGGGCCCCTATCATTTACAATTTGTAAGGTTTCAATTATAGAGGTTGATTTTTTAACTGCCTTTCCTGGTTCAAGGTTGACCAAGTCCCCAATAGCAATTCAGGGGATGAACTGGACATTCGGTTCGTACGTCGTCGAGAGTTGTCGAGAATTCCAGGCCAAATTGTCAAGAATTCTCGGATTTCCAGGCCAAAATTCTCGATGAAGAATTAAGTACAAGTTCTCGCGGAAACGGTTTGTCCACTTCATCCCCTGAATTGCTTTAAGCCTATTTGGCTATCCCAGGACTGTAAAATACATTCATGGGCATGCAGAACACACAGTCAAGGGATTATAACTTGTAAGAGGGTTCGATAGCATTCTCTGACATTGAGTTTGCATGAAATGCTTTAGCGATTTATAAAACAATTAAACCGCTGAGGATGGCAACTAATTTTAGTGTTAGAAAAACTAATATTATTAGTGTCACAATAATATTAGTTTTTCAAATAAACTCAAAATTCTGGTGAGACGGCTCGTCATTCTAACATTAACTAATATTCTTCATTCACTAACATTAACCAGCCTAGCCTTTCCCTAATTATTAGTGGGCAGGAATGGTGGTTGGCCCCAGTGCAAGCAATAAGGGCTGGCCCACTCAACCTCACGCCTCGCCATAAGGCGTCTTGTATTAAATCATTTATGGTCAGGACTGGATGAAGAACGATCTGACGCTCATACATAGCAACAGGTGAGTTACTCTAAGCAATTTGTTTTGTGCGACAGGTCCTTTACTCAGGGGGGGTTTACTTCTGCAACACGTCGAAAATTGAGTGACTCCGTGCAACCCCACTGCGATGCGCTGCCCCCCCCACCCCCCCCCACCCACGAGTAAACCCTACACCCTGACCAATTGCCCCCCGGTTACGTGCAGTTACGCACAGGTACATTTGGTAAGTTCATCTCAGGAAGCAAATGCTAAGCAAGTAAATGATGGCCAAGTAAACGATTCTTCGCGTTCTTGCACATATCATTTGACTGACCATAATCCGACCACCGGGTGTGAATCACACCGGCACGCTTATTCGATTTTCGAATACTGAACCAAAGCAGCTTTTTTCCGCATCGAATTGTCTGCAGCGTTGTCATTAGCCTGTACATCGCATCGGGAGCATGAATGGTCGACTGTGCAGGGACGAGATCGGTTTTTGAAAAAGCTCCGGGGTTTGAAGGTCCGGAAATTCGGGATTATGGTCAGTCAAATATCAACTGTGTATTCGTTGCACGGCAACGCATGGGGTTTGGCGCTGCCCCCCACAAACCCCCTGGGCTACGCGCTTCTCCATGCAATGGCAGCGCAACAATCTAGAAATCAGACTTGAGTATCCTTCGTAGACCCATGTTGGAGAAGGTATGTGCAGTGTTGTTTATTTCAGTTCTTTTTAGCTAGCAAAAACACACTCAGTGTTCCTTTTGGGGCCTCTGAATGGCAATTTCCAGCCAGCTCCAGTACCTAGCTACTGTGCTAAAACCAAAGCTTCCAGCTGCGTTGGACTGCCTGTAATGTTTGCTTTAAGACTCACTAGCTAGCCGCAGGTTTGGACGAAGGAAAGAGGAAGGGGGCTGCCTAGAAGCTGCTACGTGTAGCCCATAGAAGAAACAGAGCCGATAACCCTGCCCATACTTGAGTTGGATTTTGACATGACGTGTGCACACGCGTGCGTGGTGGCGTGAGGTGAGGTGACTGCCTATGAGTGTGACGTGACGTGTGAGGTGACGTGCGAGGTGACGTGACATACAGGTGGCTTGGGGCGCAGGCAACTTTGCACCAAACCCTGAGGTTCCCCAGCGCACCCGTTTTGCAAATCCGTTTTGCGCACCTGATTTGCTCGCCCGGTAGTATGCGTGATGTACTGAAATCGCTGCCCATGGAGAGGCGGTAACAAAAAACATGGTGGCTGGTTGATGCATACCCGAAGAACAATAACAATAGTGCAAGACATTGTTGATGATACATGGACAAAACTTTATGACCTGCACAAGTCTTTGAACTGTATGATTTGCTTCATGTGCTCCCTGGTTTCCGTGGGTCTCGCCCGGGGGGGGGGGGGGGGGGGGGGGGGGGGGGGGGCTTGCAACTGGAAGAAGGTGAGCAGCCCAGAGTTGGCTGAAAAACATGTAACAATTCAACTTCAACTTCAAATTATGACTCACAGCAGTGAGGGTGCGGCTGCGGGGGCGTGCGTTGGACACTCCAGAGGTAGTGGGAGGCATGATGCGGCGGTTAGCAACAATCACAACATCCTTGCCAGAGAACTTCTTCTCAAGCTCCCTAACCAGACGCGGCTGGATCTTCTGGAAGGACTTCTTCAGGCGGTAAGGCACCTACACAGGTGAGGATTGGGTGAGGAATGGATGACGATTTGGTTAGGATTAGATGGAATGGGGGAGAATTTCATGAGGATTTGGAGAGGATTGGGAGGGGATTGGGTGAGGATAGGGTGAGGATAGGATTTGGTGAACATTTGGTTTTACTTGGTCCGAGCAGGTTCAGGAGTTTGACAGGTCCAGGATGTTGCAGGAAGAGACTAACAGAGCAATACCTAGTGCAAAAAAAACAGAAGATAGTCAAATGCAAGTGCATGATTGCATGCTTAGATCAGCATGACTTTCACCATAACAGCACTTACAAATTCGGACAGTAGTGGAAAATTTGAGATAGGGTCCGCCCAACTGAATTTCAATTATTTCAAGCATTGTGGGTTGGGAGCTCGAAGGCTGAAGCACAAGCAGATGCTTTATACCAGTGAAGGGAAGGGAAAAGTGGAAGGGGAAGGGAAAAAGCTGGATGCGCTAGTGATTTCAGAGCTGGGTATGCAGATGCAGTATGCGAGGTGTGACAGGGGCACAGTCAGATACGCAAATGACTATCATGGCCCTTGGGCTCATTAGGAAGGCAACAGATGAATGTTTTGTGTCATCATTCTGTGGGGGCTGACACACAAGAGTGTAGCTGTGAAATGCTGCTAATGAATCAATGACTGCTGCCTTTTCATCATGCTGGCGGTTGGAGAAGATTGAGAGCTAAAGGGCTGTCCAGAGTAGGCAGCTGCTGACTCAGTATCACCCCTGGGCCAACGATGGAAGGCGGTTGCACCTCCTAGAGACTTTTGCATCCATTATAGCAGATGCGCTGAAGACATTGGTGGAAGCTATAAGCATCCACTTCAAGTGTCTACAGGGGCATTCCTATTCACACTGAGAAGCTGCTGATATACGGAGATGGGATCCAGCATCCTTGCACTCATGACCTGCTTTCATGGATGAGCCCAACACCCACGCACATGAATAATGATGGCCTTCCTGGCAGTTCCGTGGATTTCGATTTCCTTAGCGGAGATAATATAGAGGTCGCGCAGGTCCGCCTTCAACTCAGCGTTGGTGGCCTCCAAGTCGAACAGAGCCTGCACAGCAACACTTGCGTTAGACCCGAGCACCAATTTGCGGCTAGAGCAGAAACACGAAAGCTAAAACAAGCTAACCTGGGCAACAGACTCCTCGAACTCATCGGGCTCGGCTCCCTTCTCCTTGATAATCTTCTTGCTGCTCCTGGCTGTGAACACCATTTTGTATATAGAGCAACCTAAGGACCGAAGATGTACGAAGTAAGCACAAAAATGGTCTCCGGACAAGCTCGCCGAAAACTTCTGCGGCAACAAGAAGGGACTATCGAGAGGTAAAATCGCCCAGCATTACCTTGAAATACACAGGTAAAAGGACCACCCTGATGGCGGCAAGGCACTTGAGAGAGAGAGAACTAGCTTGGGCCAAAATCAGCTATGGCCGCCAGGGTATAGGGCTGGCGATCAGCGAGGTCGCTTCAGCCTGCTTGCCTGATGCGAAGTCAGAAAGGGAGCGTAATACTGCTCCAATGGCCTTGGAGATGGTATAATCATGACAATATGTCCACCTTAGGACTGCAAGAGTCCAGTGGGTAGGTCCACCTGTCCTCCAACACAGACCAGCGGGCTTGCAGGAGAGTTCAGTGAGAAAGGCAGGGCCTTCATAAAGTAGAGGCCCTTGAGGATTGCGACTGGCGAGAGAGAGAGTCCCCAAGACCAGTCAAAACTTCACGAACGATACTACTTGTGTTGTCCTAGATAGATAATCTACCTGTCCTATCGATAGAGACGGAGCCTGGGATGGTGAAAAATTGTGAATTGGTATTCCGGAGACAGTATGTACGGTAGTCAGTACAGGAAGCATAATTGAATATTTATTCAAGCTACCGGTATTTATGCATCCGATCTGAAGAGCGGATGCCTAAAATCCTCACCACTCTGTATAGCAATTCAGGGGGTGAATTTGGTTCGGAGATGTTCACATCTAACTCTCATTCGGGCCAAATTTGAGAAACGAAGTTTGAAGTCAGAACTTTTTCGAAAAACAACTCCAAAATCATCGCCTGAATTGCTATCAGGATCAATCCACACAGCCAGCGAAGCCTGTAACACTGAGTAACCGGTGTGCACTGGCACACAGTGCATTACTACCGGTAAAACATAAACTTGTATACGTAAGAAGGAAAGTGACAGGCACATCCGCACAGGCACCAACTAATGTGCTAGAGATCGCCTTGCAGACGTGTGGTGCTCCATTGGACAGAGCCTTGTCAATACTGGCGATACCGGTACCTACAGCGAGGGTTCGTCTTCCGGTAATTGATGTCGAACATAGAAAACATAACACGACCAGGGCAGGACTCGGGAGATGTCTGAGAGATGTAGACGTTTTTACACCGAGTCCAAGTCAAGCACCCAGAGTTTACTGCATGCGTTGCGACTTTGAGCAAGCCGGCTTTGCGACTTTGAGTAAGCCGGCTCATATAAAAGAAACTGCCGATGACGGCGAGCAGCCAAATTGCTGGCTGAAGCTATGTGACCAAGTTCAAGTGTACACCAGTTGTGCCCGTGGCCCTGCCGAAGACGGCGAGCAGCAAAAACTCTGGCTGGAGCTATGTAACCAAGTTAAGCCCATGGCCCACCAGAAGGAGAGGACAGGCTGGCAGCTTGATCAGAAATAGAAAACTGGGAACGGGGGGATTGGAAGACCGTGAGCAGTCCAGAGTTAGCTGGAAAACTATGTACCAATCAAATTTCAATGTCTAAAACTGGGCACAAGGCCATACACAAAAGTACAGAGCCACACAAGTTCCAGGCTTGCTGTACTTAGCAAGTCTCGCAGTGAAAATAAGATAACAGTACATTCAAGTGTCAGCCACTGTCTCCTTCTGGTCCATTTTCGTGACAGACGACGCAAGGACCAGGCCCCAAACCCTCCTCCAGGGGTTTGACAGCCCCCCCCCCCCCCCCAAGTGGTGGTTGGCCCCAGTGCAAGCAACCCCCCCCAACCTCACACCTTGTAATAAAGCGTACCATGTATTTATGTACAGTGTCATGGAGTCAGTGTGGACCTAAGACAAGCCCGGACAACACAACGGATAAATATTACCACATCCTGGATTGCAGACACTGCATCACTACGGTACTTCAACCAGTGTTTTTATTTTAGCTGAAAGCAGCAGCTTCCAGACAGCTCCCCTGACTGGCTATTCAGCCAAAGCCAATGCAACCTAGTGTGTCTGGAAGCTGACAGAATCCATTGCCCAGAATTATATAAATGTCGGGGCTTAGCCCCGTGGCTGGCTTATGGAGCTGCCTAGAAGCTGCTGCTAGTAGCTAAAAAGAAAAACTATGACTTCAACCTGAATAGTAATAGAAGTACGGAACCTACGCAGCATGCAAGCAGAGCAAAATACTAAAGGCTGGTTGCATACAAATATATGGCTATAGCTGAAAAAGGGTATGAAGGAAGGTAGCTGTAACAGGAAACAGGGTTAGACATATACCACATATTTGTCCTATTCTTCTTGTACGAGATATCACACAACCCTACCGAAATGCTAAAAATCTTTATTACAAACCAGCAAGAGTCTCTCAAGGTTTGGCAATGTGTTAGGCCACTGTTCTTTGGAGGGCTATGCTTAGCAGCTTTTAGGCAGCTCCTCTGGCTGGCTATTCAGCCGAAGTGGACGCAAGCTAGTGCATCTGGAAGCTAATGTCATTGGCTGTTCAGCACTGCTAAAATATTTGGAATGTCCAACGGCTGGCTCCGGGAGCTGCCTAGAAGATGCAGCACATAGCCGAAAAGGAAAGCAGTGTGCTAGGCCGCATTTCGAGGAGCCGTCCTGGAGGAGGATTAACCTGGGGGTTCAAACGCATGCTACTGTGCATTGTTTCTTTTTTGACCTACACATAGCAGCTTCCAGCCAGCTTCATTAGCCAGCCTCTGGTTCAAGCCCAAAGCTATCAGCTGCATCGGAATTCTCGTCATGTCAGCTTTCAGACACACTGGCTAGTTTCAGGTTCAGCCCAAGGACAGGGGACAGGAGCTGCCTAGAAGCTGCTACTCGTAGCCCAACAAATAAACAGTGCTACTTCAAAGCAACACATGCAGCGGAATCTGAAAGAAAAGCCATATGCTTGTAGCTCTTCTGGAGCTGCATCATTAGGAAATGCACTGATGTACATATAGGGGGGGGGGGGGGACAAAGCCCATACAGGGGTGCTACAATGAAGGCCCCAACTGCATAGCTAAAGCTACAAAGGGTACAGTCTATGGACTATTTCCGTTTCATACTGATCACTACCCCCCCTCCAACAGCAGCCAGTGCAAGAAGCAACAATGGGACAACCCTGAAAGAAGAAAAGTTGAAACATGTGTCAGATGGAGTGTTGGGAAATAATTTAATTTTACAACCAGGAAACACCACACATAATTCCCAGTCTCCTGTAAGTACACACAAAGCCATGCAAGGAGAAGTGGGTGAATATCCTCAGGAGGGAACTATTTATTTCCCAGGCAATGATGCAACAATTTCTGCAGAGTTCATTCTTATTTCTGTCCTTGCATGACGACGCATGGCTTTGGCGCTGCCCCCCGAACCCCTCGGGGTCCACGGTTGGCGCTCTGCCATCCTGAAATCAGGCTTGCGTAGACCAGGTTGCTACTCAACCTGGCCTATATAAATCTGAAATAAAATACACTGGCAAATTCTATATAAACGGATCAGTTGTATTAATTCATAAACTCTGGCACTTGCACCAGACTTCATTTTTGGCGGAGCCCCCTCTCCTGGGGGGCGTGAGCCCCCAGATTTACCCCATTGTCCGTTTGTCCGTCAGAAAACCGAGGCGAAGCCTGACACGTCAGCCAACTGTCTCATAACTAACTGGCTTTGGTCAGCTCCATCGTTGCCACCTGTTGTTCCGTTGCCAACACTCTCTGCTAATTTTCTTGTAATCTATAGGACTTGTAATCTTTCAATTAGCTAGAAAAGAGGGACTTATCCTGAAGCAATGAATAAGACTGTTTACCAACATCCAGATGCCTTTTCGTACATAACCATTTGTACACAACAAATACTGCACAGTTAGGAGACTGAGAGATACCCACAGAGTATAAGTAAACAAAGGGAACGGCAACTAATATTATTCTAGAGTCACAATAATATTACCTTTTCAAATAAATTCACAATTCTGGTGAGACTGCTCATCCGTATATTAATATCCTCATATTAACTAACAATCGCTAATATTTACTAACTTAGCCTTTCCCTGAATATACGTGTGAGTACATAACTTACTTGCCACCCTTCTTGTTTTCAGTTGTTTGCCCATCCTGAGTAGCTTTGTCCCCTGCTGATGCCCCTGCGACATTTGGAAAGACAGCACATTTGTATGGAGTGCTCAGCCTTGAACTAATAATCTGAGAAAGGGGGCTCAAATTTGATTTTAGACATTCATCTCCAGCTTGAAGCCAGAACACCTACAAGCAGGGGCGCACCCCTGGCCGCACCTGCTATCATCACCCCCTTCCAACTTGTCCACAGGATCCTGGGGGGGTCAGGGGGCAGAGCCAAACCTATGTATTGCCATGCAACAACAAATTGGCGACGCAGTGGCGATGCGTCGTCGAAAAGATAGAGAAAACTGGTGGGCTTGGTGCACATCACTCTTTCATCACCCCCTTCCAACTTGTCCACTGGATGGCATGATGAAAGGGTGATGTGCACCAAGCCCACCAGTTGTTTCTATCTTTCCGACGACGCACCACCACTGCGTCGCCATTTTTTTGTTGCATGGCGATGCATGGGTTTGGCGCTGTCCCCCGACCCCCCCGGGCTCCGCGCTTTGCGCTCTGCCATGCAATCAGGCTTGAGTAGCCCAAGTAGCTACTCAACCTGGTCTACAGAAATCTGAAATTAAAAACACTGACCAGGCATTCCAATGCAGCGGTAATCTGTGGGCTTGAATTGGTCGCTGACTAATGGAGCTAGGTGGAAGCTTCTAAGCGTAGCCCAGAATGAATGAAGTGCCCACTGTACTGCCCATTAACACTATGCCATTCAAAGGAGGACAAGGTGTGTTCAACATACCACAAAACAACATTTCAAACAGACTGTTCCATTTTTCCATCCTGCTCACAGACACCAAATGCACCGCCCTGACCACCTCCGAGCCTCCACTTCGAAGCCTCTCCGTAAATTAATACTACCCCCCCCCCCCCCCCCCCCCCCCCCCGCCCCCCCCCCCAACACCAGGACTAACACCAAAACATAAACAGTAATCTCATTGATACCACATGCACCCTGCACATCATATATGAATACGGTATACATGAATATACATGGATATATCCGACATGGTATATGTTAATGTGTTTGTGAAGAACCTGCACAATATGTTTCTCCGCCTTTCTTTCTGAATCTCCCGGTGTCCCACTACTTGGGATGAAAATCCTTTCAACAAAAATAAAACATAAATATGTACCTTCTGTGTAAGAAGTCACCAAAGATCTAGCTCCTTCGCCTGCACGTCATATGAGCATCACAGAAATGTTGTTGGATGATGTTGATGTTGATGATGAGGTTGATGATGCTGTTGATGATGCTGTTGATGGTGTTGATGTTGATGATGTTGATGATGATGTTGATGATGATGTTGATGATGACGTTGATGATGCTGTTGATGGTGTTGATGTTGATGATGATGTTGATGATGACGTTGATGATGAGGTTGATGATGCTGTTGATGATGCTGTTGATGGTGTTGATGTTGATGATGTTGATGATAACATTTTTCCTGGTGCCCTAATGGACTCCAAATGTGCTTGCGGCCTGACGGATTCAAGGAGGACTTACAGGAGGTTGAGAAAACAAAACAGGAGATTGAGAAAACGATACAAGAGGTCGAGGAAACGACACAGGAGCTTGAGCAAACAGACAGAAGGACCATGGAAACAGGGATACATCAATTAGCTTGTGCAGCCATAAAAATGATTTGAATGGATTATGTTACTGACCAAGGCGGCGAGCATCCTTAAAGGCTGGATGGAGCCATGTAACCAAGTCCAAGTAGCCATGAAAGGAATTGAAGCGCAATCACGAATCACTCAATTGGTGTGTACCTTGTTCATGGGCAAGAAATAGATGCCATAAATTGAAAGCATTCACATCCCTATTCACTTTTATTTGGCGTAGCAAGACCAAGCATGCTATGCAGGACTCTCTACCCCAGTCACTGCTCAGCTTTCTGTACGTCCGGTTGTGTAGCAAAAGTTGCGATGCAAGCCTGATATCAGGATTGTGGCGTAGCACGGTATAGGGCAGAGCGCGGAGCCCCGGGAGGTGTCCGGGGTGCAGCGCGTCGCACTGGGGTCACACCGAGTCGCTTGATTTGCAACACGTCGCACACACAAAAAATAGTGCCCCAGTAAAATGAAACTCTATGTTATATGGACCTGGACAAGTCTTTAAACTGTCTAATCTGTTTATTGTGTTCCCTGGTTTCTATGGGTATCGTATGGAGGGACTTGGAACTGAAACTGCGTTGCCATTCTGTCGTTGCATGGCGACGCATGAACCCCTCGAACCCGCCCGAATGCCCCGGGCTCCGCGTTTTGCGCTCTACCATGCGATGGCGACGTAACCATGATGGAATCAGGCTTGAGTAGCCCAAGTAGCTCCTCAACCTGGCCTACAAAAATCTGAAATTAAAAACACTGAAGGCAGCAACAACAAGCATCATACATGCAGCATCTTTATTTTAATCAATGCCATGTCTTTAACCAACCTGCTGAATCCAATTCTGAAAGGCCCTTTTCATGTCGCATGGTCACTCGAATCAAGCCGCCTTCACCACCACCGCTTGGTTTAAAAAGCTCGAAGTATTTATCAATGGGAGCTGCTTCCAAGATGTCGTTGACATAGATGCCTGATACACAGATAAATACATGTCAGCAAGGTCATCTACAGTGTAGATCCAAAGGACCACAGCACTTGCCGACCGATACAACATTGTCAATGTCCCTAAACCCCATTGTGCACATTTCCAACCACGGTATATTAATATCAACAACTCAATATTGTTTCTGGACAGTCAGCAGTGGCTGGTGGGATCATCATGTCCTTCGTTAGATTCCAATACTTTCAGTTCTGCGTTCTTCCTCTTGCTGATAGAAGAGCCACTAGAACTACAACAAAGTGAGACACTATCTGCCCCTGCGTCATTCAACCCTAAAGCTTGCAGCAATGATTTGGGTGGTGCTGATAAAGTAACCCCTTAAAACACTCACCACATGCTGAGATGACAGCTGTTCCTTTCTTTTGGCCCAGGAACTTTTCCCGACACAACATCAGTCGCAATTCGTTAGATCCATTCAATAGCTCCCTGCCATGTCACAAATGAACGTTAGCATAAACATAGGATGCGTGCAGCGTGCACGGGACAGTAGCAGTGATGGAAGAACTTACAGTCTCATTTCTTCCCCCCAGGTGATAGTTTCTCCATCCAGAGCAGCTTTTGCTGTTTGTGCCTGTCCATGAAAAAAATATCAAGGACTCAGCACCTGCTGTTCGCCTGGGGCATCAACATGGCTTCCAGCACAGTTCTTACCTTCACGCTGTGAGCCCCACCCCTTATTTCGACTGCAGACAATAGGGTCGAGTGGTAGTGTGAGGTCAACGATCTGGTAAAGCTTTTGTGCGACTGTGGTTGAAGGTATGAGACTTACCTCTAACAAATGCCTCGAAAGTTGACTCGGCATCACTGTCCCATGCAAAGCCGTGCTGCGTCTTGCCCGATCCTTGCCCCGCTTTAATCAGGAGGAAGCCGCGTGACTTGGTGCTGCTCATTTTGACTAACAACGCAACGGCGGGCTTCTTCCAGGAAGGGTTTACTATTCGCAATACGGGGTGGGGCAGAGTGGCGCTGCTTGCTACAAAGATAGCACCAAGAAGGGAGCGATATATGCGAGATATGAAGACCGGAGGTGTGAGATTTGATTTTGGCCTCTCCAGTCCGGTACCATGCAATGCGACGAGGCTGTTGCTGTTCCTGTTGCTGTTGCTGGCAGTACACGTAGGCACAGTACACGGTGTCAGCAGGGTCGGAAGGATTCTACGCCATGGCCGCAGGAGGACATCCAGCAGGGAACGTAGGTGTGTTGGCTACGATGCATTAAACCTGTTTTTTGTTTCGGGGCGATGGGGTAGGAGGAGGGAGATGAGGGCAATGGGGCAGGGGGGGGGCGCCCTGGTATTATTTATATTAATGGTTTCATGTGCCCTGCTCTCCAGCTGGTATCAATCATTGTACAACCAATAATCTAAGTAGCATGGTGGTGTACACTCCAGGCCAGGGGGGTAGCAGCGATGTATTGGATCAGAGGGTAATCTTTTTCCGGCAAGAGCGACGGATTGCTGGACTGGGGGTCAAGAGCTGGGTCACGAGGTGCGAATGGAGACAGGCTGTTCCAAGTCTGCATTTGCGGGAATTAAAAACATCTCCTCACTAGCACAGGCCTTGTGAGATTACAAATGAAGCCTACAATCAGCCAATCAGTGCTACAGCAGTCCTGCACATGTTACTCCATTCGGCACTGAAGTGCATCACCCGCTGTGGTCCGAGTCTCATTTCTCGCTTGGTTTTGTTCCCGCGAGTACCGTGGCATGGCATGTAGGCTCGGGTAGGCTCGGGTAGGCTCGGTATGCCTCAGGGGGCCCTGGTATGCCTGACGTTGACTCGTGTCCGTATTGATCTGGAGTTTGCCGGTCACTCGGTCAGAGTTTGCCGTTCGACAACACCGTTCGCGTTCGTTCTCGTTGCAACTGCAGTTGGGGACGGTTGGGGACGATGATGTGGCACGGACAGTTACTTTGGTCCAGGTGGGCGCGCTATCCTAGGGGCGCTAGGATGTAACTTGTGATGCCGAGTTAACAGCCTTTTTGCCAAGCATTTCATCCTGATTCAACAGCGGCGAGGTGGTTTGTCCTTCCTGAGTTTTGTCGACCTTCTTATTCAACTCCTGATACCCATTCTCATAACCAGGAGAGTTCATGCAGTCTAAGCTTTAATTTTCTTTTCTGTGCGCCAAGAGCTAAGTGATGATCGGAAGGGGGGTTCGCTCATTCGAGTGGGCTTCAGGCCGCAGGTGGGGATTGAAACAGGTAGACATAGACTCCCCGGGCTAGTAATCTCCTTCAAGCTCATCTCTTCTTCTACACCACGGTTTTTTTTGACAGGGGAAAGGAAACGAAGCAGGGCGTACAACTCGAGCACAGCAGGCACCACGCGAGGCGTGCCCCAGGCAAGTTTCGTGCATGATTCATATCGTGATTGACGAGAAGGTTTTTATATAAAGGAGGCCTCGGTTTAAATTGGCGATTGTCTATTAATCTTATAGGGTCTTTGTCGCCTCATGCATCTGACGCGGCAGCCGTTTCCGATCGAGAAATCTACATGGAACAGCCAGCTGAGACTCCGTTTGCCTCAAGAGCGAGAGAAAAGCAAATAGAGAACAAGCTCCTGGTCCTGCGCCTGGAATTGCTGTCCACGCTGTCATCCATGGATACAGGCCTTGGGGCAAAGGTGAGCCCAGTACTTGTGGCATGGTCCATAGCTTATATATTCACCAACGAGCAGCTGCTTCTAGGTAGCTCCCCTGGATGGCTGTTCATCCAAGGCTAAACAGCCTAGTGGCTAGTGCAACTTGACGCGGACATAATCAGCTGCCAATAACTGCTGAAATAATTCGGTGTAGCCAAGTGGCTGGCTCAGGGAGCTGCCTAGAAGCTGCTGCCTGTAGCCGAAAAGAAAATCACTGGCCTGATCTTCTGGTGGGAGCTGAAATCCAGTCCCCGCTATGCATTCCATGTTCCCATAGCCTGATAGAATGCTTTGATAACTAGGGATCGGCAATATGATATCATATGATATCATATGATATCATGTGATGCCGGCGGTCTGACTAGGTAACTTTGGCCTGGGACATAATATCATATGATATTCAATCATATGATTTGTGTATGATATCATATGATATCATACTCGTCTTTGGTCAGCATCATATGATTTGCCGCTCCCTATTGATAACTGATGAACTTGACAAGGGGAAGGTGGCAACAAGAACCTGAAGCATCCAAGCGTTTTCACCTTGGCAATACTTACAGATGACTAGTATAGATTACACAGTATATATGTTGGGATACGCAGTCCCCAATATAGCTATGTAGCCATAACTATCCTATCAGGCAGCACTGTCTTCCATACATAGCCTGAGCCAGTGAGCCATCATCAGTCAAGTTGGCGACAGAGTCGCAAGAAGCATCCGAGCAGTTCCACCTTGGTGACATAGCCTGAGCATAGCTTTTCTGTTCAGCTTCGAGCAGCGGCTTCGAGCCATCATAAATCAGGTTGACCACGCACAGGGTCACAAGAGACTGTGAATTGCACTGTAAATTTGGGGGGTCTACGGCACCCTTTTATATGGCTTACAAGGGTGCATTCTGGCTATGAAGGGTGCCGTAGGGGTGCAGAAAAGGGTGCCAATCTGCCAAAGACCCCCATAATGTGCAGCTTGATGTATTTTGTTCGGAATGGCTGCCTGCTTGTGGCCCCTGAGGCATAGAGGTGTGGTACTTGACTTCAGGAGGACCCCCAGCTCTGCTGACTGAGACACAACCAATTGTATAGCCTGCATCCTGCAACGCAACGGACTATTCCTTCTGGTCAACGGACCCTCCCCACGTTGCGTCCTGCGATGCAATGGAACCTTCTACGTTGCGTCTGCGATGGAGGACACAGCGTCCTGAACAAACCTGGTACCTAGTGTGCCGGTTGACCATCACCTCTTACCCTTTTTATTATGAAAGGATTTTGAAAGGATAAATGCTAAACCCCTGCGGTGCAATTGTGCTGATGACCACACGTGGACCTTAGTTACGATGTGACTGCCTCTCTTGTATGCTATCTAGGCCAAAGACAAAGTTTTTAGATCGGCTAGCATGGAAAATAGAACAGATGGGTGAGCCTGTCAACCTAAAGGAGCCAAAGTCGTGCCTTGACGGCCCTAGCTGCTTGGACCAACTCGCCGGAGCTTGGAGACTCATCTACTCCACTGGCTTCACTTCAGGTGTGACCACTTGTGACAGCACAAATCCCACTGTTTCTTTTTTTTGCTACGTGTAGCAGCTTCTAGGCAGCTCCTTTCACCTGTACTTGGGCCAAACCTGAAGCTAGCTGGTGCGTCTGAAAGTTGACATTAAGGGCATTTCAATACAACTGAAAGGTTTGGGCTAGACCCAGTCGCTGGCTGTTGGAGCTGGCTGGAAGCTGCCATGCGTACCCCAGAAATGAAACAGTGGCAAATCCTTATCCAGATTCATGCATATGCAAACACAGTAGTTTGAAGCATAACCAGAACTCTCTTCTATTGACTTCTCCAATTCCATATGACTCCATCTTTGAGTTGGCCTTCTTGGAGATAGAATGGGGTGGGACGGCAGTGCATTATATATCTTTTCTTTTCGGCTACGAGTAGTAAGCCAGCCAGGGGAGCTTCTAGGCAGCTCCCCTGGCTTGTTACCTAGCCAAACCTAAAGCAACGTTGTGCAACTGCAAACTGGCAGAATCATCGTTCCTCAGAAGTCCCGTAGCCTAGCAGTTCCTGACAAGTACTATTAAAATCTTGGGGCTTAGCCCAGTGGCTGAATCAGGGAGCTGCCTAGAAGCTGCTTCTTGTAGCCGGAAATAAAAGCTAAGAGCAGGGCATTGACTTCCTAGTGTAAACAGAGTTGTAAACTCAGGGCCCCCATCGGTAAAACGATTGTTTGGGGCTCGATTCATAAGTGCTTTTCGTCATGGCCCCTCCTGTCACGGTTGGGCAAGTCCCTTTAGCTTATTTGGCCCACCCCTGAAATGTTAGAACATAAGTTTACCTCTGCTGCAGGTGCAATCGGGGGTCATCGTCCTGGGCCCCCCCATGGCCTGCTTCCTGCCACTCTGGGGCAAGTCTACCAACAAGTGGATCCAGACAGTGGGCGCCTTGACAACATTGTAGAATTCATTATGTCTTTGAATCCTTCCATTCCTGTGCCGATGCTGATGGGGCAGGACCGAAGCAATCACGATGATGATTCTTCAATGGCAAGGTTGACCATCAGACATGGTTTCAAAGTGGTGGGGGCCCGCACAGTGCAGATAAATAAATATGTAATACGCCTTATTACGATGCGTGAGGTTGAGGGGGGCAGACCGTTTGCTTGCAATGGGGGCAACCACCAAACAATGCAGGTAAGAGAAAATTATGACTTTCACATATGAGAAATCACCCCCCAAATTCCTTACCATTGTAATGGCCAAATCATTGGTGTACCCCAGTCTTTAAGTGGTTGTACAAATTTCATTTATTCATACACCTACAGGGCACAATGTGGTTCCGGTGCCTGCCCTCGCGGGCATCGATGGCGATTCTTTTTTACTAAGGTGGTCCTACGGTGACTAAAGCTAGCTCCGGCTTACGCTATGGTGTCCTTAACTTCACCTCCTGTGAGTAACTGTATTACACGGATGTAACAATTTCAATTTCAATTTCAATACACCTAAAGGTTCCCACTTCCTCGGGTGAAAATAAAACAAAACAAAACAGCTGAACCTTGAAGATACATTGGTACTGCTGTTTTTGTATTGAAAGGGTTTTTACCCCATAAAGTGGGACCCCGTATGCAAAACAGTGGCCACGGGGGATTCAGAAAGAAAGACGGGGAATGAATATACTATGTTCATGTTTGCCCACAGGTCAACCACGAGAAAACTTCAGTTGAGTTCGTTGGCGTTGAGATACTAGCCTCCCTGCCTAAAGTCAGCCTCCCAGAGCTTCCTGGACCCTTCACAGCTCCCTACGACTCCCAGTAAGTTTGTCTGATGCACATGTTTTGACGGAGCCCCCCCTTCTGGGGGGCGGGAGCCCCCAGGGTTACCCCTTTGTCCAATTGTCGTGTTGTCTGTTTGTTCCCCCACTCTCGGGATATACGCTATTATTGAACTATACAGGCTGCAAGTGCTTACAGACATCTTGCAAGATGTCTATAAGCACTCGCAGCCTGTATAGTTCAACAAGCATGTAACCCTGGCCCTAACTATGTCGCCAACCCTATTTTTGGTCCGCTGCACTTGATTCCGGTCCCACTCTCCTATTACGCGACGCCTTGGACTTGTTATTTTGGGGTGTATACAGCTTTGCATACCGTATGCGCCTGAAGTATTGGCAAACGGTTTGGCAAACGACCCTTTGCCAAACCGGATTAGGGATCCAGCTTGAGACCACTCCAGGTAGTTGGCCTTTGCCAAGTTACGGTTACCATGGTACTCTGTCTACTAAGCCCTAGCAAGTTAAATGTTCCTGATTTGAATTTCTACATGGATTTATTTTCAGCAAGCTTGGGCAGAATACTTTGTAAACATGTACTTGAACTTGAACTTGGTTACATGGATCCAGCCAGCCATATACCGGTCTGGCTACTAAGCCCTAGCAAGTTTTATGCTCATGCTTTGAATTGTTACATGGTTGTACAGTAAGCTTGGGCAGACTACTTGGTAAACATGTATCGAGGAAATGTAACAATAACATAAGACCCTTTGCCAACTGGATTTCAAGTCTGAGCTTGAGACAGTCAAAGCCATAGACCCCTTTGCAAAGTTATTTTTGCCCTGCTTTTCTGAGACCCCCTTTTAGGGGGGGGCTGACATTTGCCAATACTTAATCTTGCCAATACTTAAGGCGCATACGGTATGTGCTTATGTTAGCAATACTCGTGCTATACTGGTTCTCTCCCAGAATGATGATCGTGAGACTCGCTCTGGATAGTGCCACCATCCAGGGTATTGGCAATGGACCTCAGAGTCATGACGAGGCAGCTGCAAGGATAGGGTGCTTTCATGTTTTCATGTGTTTTGTGGCTGTTTCTGTTTCTGCAAACACATATTTGTACACAGGCACGTCCACAGGGGCAGAGGGTTTGATACCCGCAAGATGGGATGAAGCGGGGTAGCTTGCCTGCCTGATTAATTTACTTTCCTTTCTATATGAGGGACTCAATATAGCACCAATCTTCTGCCCAGGTCTTCGACTTTTGATATCACTTATCTGGACGACTTCATGCTGGTAACAAGAGACAAGGGGGCTGGCTTGCAGATATATCTGAGGGACAAAAGGCTTGATCCTGTTTCCCGGCTACTAGAAGAAGATGTTATCTAGCTGGCATGGTGACTTTCTGACACGCTGCACCAGTGCTGCACAGTTATCAATACTGTGGCCATTTCAGCATCATCTGGCAAAACTGTCGAGAGGTGGTCGTCACCCAGCATGCCCCTGCATCCAGACATGAGGCATGTGGACACACGGGTTCGTGCAATTTGCATAAAAACAATTGCGAGAATCCTTACACATATATGATTTATGTAATAGTTCGATTAATTTTGTCTGGGAAACCCGCAGCCTACAATGTAAGGTCAGATATAAACATTCTAAGATGCTGAGCAGTTCCGTAATTTTACTGCGTCAAATCTAATTATCTCTCCCGCCTGCATAGACTGCTCTCTTTTTTAATTCCGAAATGGTGTAGTCCAGTGGTAAACTGATATAAATGGAGGCATGCGATTTTCCTTGCTGCATTTCTAAGCTGTGTTTGTTAGTACCAGTGCAGACTTAGGTCCCCGACTTAGATCTGGCATGCATGGACTTACATCACCACTTCACGAGTAGGCATCTGTAACATTCTGACTAGTGAACACCAACAGTTGCGTACAGTAGTCACATAGAACAGAATAACCGTTGGCCCATTGTGGCATTCTTATTGGTACCACTTTAAGAGGATAGTTGCAAGTAAACCATATTACGGTATTCAACATATTCCAGTCTTGTTTGAATCCTTCTTGTAGAAACAATATCCTCACACTGTGCCTTAAGTCGTGTCTTCATGTGAGTGAGAGGGAATCTCATCGGGGGTAGAGCACGTTCCAGGAATTTCCCTTACAACTTTGCTAGGTGTTATCTGCTGTCTGACAGGCAAATGTATTAAATAAATATGTATTCAATACGTGATAAACATGCTGTACTTAAGCCTTGACTCCGCGGGGAGCGTTGGCATAGCCAGCTCCAGGGACGAAAGGAGCAGATGCATTGCCGGTTGCCTGCATTGTGAGAAAGCATGGTGAGGTGAATTCGTGAAAGGATAGGGACACGGGGGTAATACTTGACAGATAGACCGGCTACATATTATCCCAGGCTCTGTCAACCCAGATCCAGTTCATTTTGTCATGTAGACCCACGAATATCAAGGTGCAGAAAGCAAGCAATGATGGACTTCGAGGTCTAGCTAATTGTTTGAGTCATGCAGTTTTTGTATTTCAGATTTCTGTAGGCAAGGTTGAGTAGCTACTTGAGCTACTCTACCTGATTTCAGGATTGTTGCGCAGCCATCGCATGGCAGGGGTTCTAAGGGCAGCGCCATACCCATGCCTCACCATGCAACGATGGAATGGCAACGTATCAACGATAAAACAACTCGATTCTTGGGGTATGCCTGCATGTCTGCTGGAACAACAATACAGTGCTTTTGTTTTTGGCTACCAGCAGCAGATTCTAGGCAGCTCCCTGAGCAGGCCACAGGGCTTAGCTCACCGGTTTTATTCGTTCTAGCAAGCTGATCATGTCAGCTTCCAGGTGCACTAGGTTGCCTATGGTTCGGCTGAATAGCCAGCCAGGGGACCTGCCTAGAAGCAGGTGCTCGTTGCTGGAAAAAAAGCCATGCAACATTTCCAAGTACGAATGAAAGGAGGCCACAGGAAGACATAGGAAATACGTGAAGATGCATATGGAAGATGCACAGCTGGTTGTGCTCATTACCTATCATGCAGGAATGCAGGGTACTACATTTTGTCAAATTGGTCAGCGCTGAAAGCGCACAAACATCAAATTGGTCAGCGCTTTTGAGTGCAAAATGCGCAAAAACTGCGCACTGCGCCCACAGGGAGTTGAACAAACTGCGCGAATCGCGCAGTGGGGCTCAAAAAACGTGCACGAAATCACGCTGCCGCGCGCGCTTTGTGGTACCATGCTATCATGACTTCACACATAATAAAAGACAGAGAACCATCTGTGGCGAACCACCTAGCTCCGGTGATCAGCTTGTTGAAAGTGATAAAACTACCCAAGGATACAGCACACAGAACGAAGCGCTATAGCTTATGAAGATGCATAGCTGCTGGCACACATGACTTATGTTATATCTCATACATTGATGCCACCAGACAGGTTTGGGAATATGGAGAGCTCTCAAATGCAGCAGGCCAAATGAGACCAAATGATATCATCATGAGATGAAAGTGCGGATTGAGATACTCTCACCTGCTGCTGGACAGCCAAGCCAAGCTGACGATGATCATTGCGAATACAACCTCACCCACCATCCCCATGCCCACAACCCAGTGATCCCTCAACCTGCCCACTACTTACCGCCTGCTGAACAACACCAGCCAAGCTGCCCATACCCATGGCCTTGAGCATATCCATGGTATCACGATCAACCTGAACAAGGTGGCCATCATGGTGAAGTTAGTGGCTTGAGGCATAGAATACAGGGCACCAAAATGCATTCTGCGTGAACATTCATCTCGACCAAGAAAAGAAAAGAAAAGGAAAGAAAAGAAAAGGAAAGAAAAAATAACGCCTGGTGGGGCGTGGTGTGAAGGGGACCGTCCCATACGCCGAAGCTGGGGTCTGCCACCACATCTCGACCAATATTACCAAGGAACACTAGATATGTAGCTGTTAGTTGAAAGGGCCAAATCAACAGCTCCACCACCACCAACACTGTCTCCGAGAGCTAGTACTTGAACTCTGTTATTTTTAATCCAGTCATGGTAATAATGCATGACAGATTTGACATTACGTCACGTGATTTTACCAAGCAATGCATATTAACACCCTGAGTGGTGGAAGGTACGAGAAGGACCCCAAAAGGCAGTCAGCTTTGAGCGTTGGTATGCCAGGGACTTAGAAGTTGGAATGAGGCTGACCCCAAACAGCACATGCTTGTTTTGTCTGCCTGTTTCTTTCTTAATTCTGTTTTTTAATCGATATATGCCTGTTGTCTGCTTGTCCTCTGCCACCACATTCAATGGTGTCAATACACCGGAGCTAGCCAAGCAGAAGGAGAAGGACTGGTTTGGGGGTGAAGTGGGGGATCCATGAATAGCCCCTGGTCCTAACAACTCCATATGAAAAATCAATGCTTGCTCAAATCGGCCCTTTTTTTTGGAAATCATTAAGAATCACAAAGAAGAGAAAATTATAGCTTCACAAGTGCCGTTTTTTTCATTTTCATTGTAGCACAAACTCAAGGCTCCCGTCGGCAAAACAATTGTTTGGGGTTCAGTTAATAAATTATTTATCATTAAACCCCCCCCTGTCATGGTTGAGCTAGTCCCTTAGCCTATTTGGTCTACCACTGGCCTGCAACAACAAATGTCGTACCTCAATGCTGGAAGTGTTCAGGGCAGACTCATCAGGGACGAAGTCCAGGCGCCTCTCACGCTCCTCCTCCTGCAAACATGGAGGTCAGGGTGTGTGTGGGGGGGGTGGGGTGGGGTGTATGGGAGAGTGAGTGGGAGAGAGAGAGTGGTAGAGTGTGGTTACGTGTGTAAGTGTGGGTGGGTGTAGGTGTGGGTGGAAGTGAGGGTGCGTGTGGGAGAGAGTGAGTGGAAGAGTATGGGTGGCAGTGTGTTCAGGTGCAAATTGCTTCAGTGTGTGGCCTCCCTCAATGGAGCATTCAGTTGCATGCATGTAACCACAATAACTAGCTACTTCTTATCAGCCTTCCTTGCAGTACTGGACACACAGGTCAAGCTTACTAGCATACCGTACACTTGCACGTTTTATAAAATTAGTACTTCTAAGTTCATTCATTTTAAATATGGTTTAGAGGCCATATTGAGTGCGTTATTGACAATGCACACCAGCGCAATAACACACGAATATTCATTACTTCAGATTCACTAGAAGGCTTGGGACCGTACCTGCAGCTTCAGGGAGATTCCACGAACTGGGCCCCTCTGGATGCGCTTCATCAAGTGCTGGGATGTGCAAAGTGAGAGGGTGGATAGTTAGAAATAACGAGCATGCAGGTTGCCCCGTGGTTTCAACAGAAGAATGAGAACTTGAATAATGGACTGGTAGTCATAGTGCATGGCACCCCCTCCCCCAGGACACACTAGTATGTATGCTTACGGTGGTGAAGCCAGAAATCTTGTTGCGGAGGCGCTTAGACTGAATAATGGCAACCTCGGCGCAGACACGCTTGTTGGTGTCGAAGTCCTGGGTCAGGCGACCATAGTACTTCTCGATGATAACACGAGAAGCCTTCTTCACAGTTTTGGTACGAACGCGACCCTGCGGAGAGACATTGCCATCGAAGCAGAAGCATTAGTACAATCCCCCGGAAGAATTAGAGCACCTAGGAGGCCCCAGAGCGGCAGTCCCGGCGGCCAATGGCACCTGGCACAGGACAAAAGATATTGATGCAACTTTCAGCATACCATGGTGAGGCTAGGCGGTGCTTCTAAACGAATGGGAAAGAGGACCGACTCTGAGGGCTCGGTGCCTTAATAGTGTACCTCGCTCGTACCGTTTCCCGTAGCGGAGTGAAGGCACGCCACCCGACGCCAACGCCTCTCAGCTGTGTCCACCAGTCCGCCCCCCCCCCCCCCCATTTTAGCAGGGTTGAGTAGGCGATTGTTATTGGGGTGGGGTGGGGTGGGGGGCGGTTTGCGGCCCTGGTTTAGTGGATAGGCAGGCCCTCCCGAACTCTAGGCTGCTCACATTCTTCCAACTCAAATACTCCCATGCAACACCCACGAAATCCAGGGGGCATACAAAGCGTGCTAGACGTGATTGATTGCTGAAGCCTTATAACATATGCAAGATAAATAATCACTTGTAGTAATGAGCTGATACAACAGTGAACCTCACTTGTATGGACTTCTTGCCCATCAGTTTGGAGCCTCTTCACCCCCGCCCTTCCCTTGGACAGAGAAAAGACACTTTCCTGGAGCACTCCCGGTCAGGGTACTTCAAATGGCCGAATTGGCCAGCGCTTTAGCGCACTTGAAAACAAAAACTGCGCTTTGTAGTGCAAAAAGCGCAAAAATTGCTTGCTGCGCCCACAGGGGGTTGCAAAAAGCTGCGCTTAAAGCGCATAGGGGGTCAAAAAGTCAGCGCTCAAAAGCGCAACAGCGCGCGCTTTGAATTACCCTGCTCCCGTTTTAAGCACAACAAGATTTATCTTCAATGGAAACATTCTGATAAGTTGCTAGGGCCACTAACAGATCCTACTGCATCGAAAAAATCAAAAGTAGAGCTACATGTAGGCTTCTGATCCTCCTGATCAGGGGATCAGTGTCGAGCATCGGGTATTTGGCCTGTAAGAGACCGTAAATAGATCGATAGCCGGACATAGATATATAAGTATGCAGGTAGATGAATACGCTCAAGCTAACGTACATTTAACTAAGGGTGGAATAGGAGTAAAAATATGTTTTGACCCCGGATGCCTATCCCCCCCCCCCCCCCCCCCCACCCCCCCACCCCCCTAAATAGAAATAAGAGGGACGAGTTGAAATTACACGTGGATTCTGGGCTTTTACACTATGGCGCACACAATGGCATCCTCAGAATTCCAAAACAAAGATTGTGTGACAGTCCAAATACTTACCCATTCACCCAAATTACCCACCCATCCATACTCACCCATTGACCCATCTATACCCCCCCCCCCCCCCCCCCCCCCCCCCCCGGGTCGTTAGTGGTGCCAATGAACTGCCCTTGTCGATACAATCTCAATGGTGGCCTCAGAATGTCATTCGGAGGTCTGAGTAAAAATATAGCAAAATAACTGAGGAGGGCTGACCCCCCCCCCCCCCCCCCCCCCCCTACACACACACACACCCGAATGAGGTGCTCAAAATGACTTGGAAATAGCTCAAAATATCGCCATGGATCATGCCACTATCATGCTCATTCTCGAAAAGCAATTTTTTTGAGGCTTGGGCGCCTCCTGGGTGGACTGAGAGCTGTCAAAAATATTGAACTTGATTTGGGTGTGAGGGTACACCGGGGTGGGAGCAGCCACTGAAAACACAATAATGCTTATAATTACAAGGTAGGTGCGGTATAACAGTTAAAAACATGACGTAATAGTAGAGAGGTGCGCTGACTTAGAACTAGCTCAATCAAACTAAGATAAAAGCGGATACTACCCACGAAGATGGTGGGCTTCGTAGAGGGCTACTATGGACGACTATCGCTCGCGTTTCATTCTCATGCCCCACAAGGTGATCGATATTCGTCTGTATTCTCGATTCTCGGGACAAAATGTCAGAATTCTCGGGCCAAATTCTCAAGATCGAGGAACAAACTACGAACGAGGTGCTTCGAAAACCCAAACCCAAGACATCCGTTGAATGGCTACAATGTACGGATCTTCTGTGAAATCATGACAGGTAATCTGTTTCATCTCAGAGCCATCAAGTGTCTCATTAATGAACAACCATGCAATCATGACAAACCTAAAAAAACCGTCCAGAGAAGAGGGAGCATAAAATTGACAGAAGAGAATTGAAAGTGACACTCATCAGTGTTTCTTTTTTGGGCTTTTTTGGGGGGGAATGGAGCTGCCTAAAAGCTGCTACGCATAGCCCCGAAAAGAAACAGTGCCCCTCATAATTCCTTATTCGATTATTGCTTCCATGTGTTTCAAGCGATGAGGTCTCTAAGCCCAAGATTCTCATCTGTTAAGCAACAGCTTCAGGCTTCAATGGATTGAAAGGTCCACCCTTTTGGAAGTAAGGAACAGCTACACCAACAGCCGAAACCCTGCGCACAGGAAGGAATACGGAAAACAGGATTCAGGTGATTTCCAAGCTCGGTGCAAAGAATTGCGCAGAGTACAACTAAAACTCATGGGGAGGCATGCTACAAGCATGCATTGATCTACACATGCATTGATCTACACATGCATTGATCTACATATGCATTGATCTACACATGCATTGATCTACACATGCATTGATCTACACATGCATTGATCTACACATGCATTGATCTACACATACATTGATCTACACATGCATTGATCTACACATGCATTGATCTACACATACATTGATCTAAACATGCAAAAACCCAACCGTCCTTGGACAAGTTTTTTGCAGCGTCGCAAGCAACGCTACAAATTGGCGAAGAGTGTTCGCAACGGAGCGACAGGTGGCAACGGAAGCGAGTTTGTTACGAGACCGTTGACTGACGTGTCAGGCTTCGCCTTGGTCAGACAGTCACACGCACGGACAAAAAGGTGACCCTGGGGGCTCCCGCCCCCTTGAAGAGGGGGCTCCGCTAAAAACTCCACATGCTTGCAAATAACAACTTCAGGACCCTGTCATGCCAGTATGCTCTCCAGTAAAATCCTTCAGGGGAGTGATGGGTTAGTAATGGTAACGCCTATTAGGGCGGGGTAGTAAGGGAGCCCCGTCTTGCGTCGGTAGGGAACGAGCTGCTACTTGACAAGATAAAGCTACCATGGCGGTTGACAGCAACCGCGAACAATAAAGCGCACCCGAAGGGGTTCAAACCCCACACATTCTGGTTTCAACGAGCTTTACTATTGAGCCTATCGTCGAAACGGGATGTGATGGGTTAGAGTACATGGGGCTAACGACCACACCACACCCCTGACTCTTCACGTGATGACTCCCCCACTCTTTCTTTTGGGGGCTACACGGAGCAGCTTCTAGGCAGCTCCCTTTGCCTGTGCTTGGGCAAAACCTGGAGCTAGCTAGACTGCATCTGAAGGCAAATTCCAATGCAGCTACAACCTTTGGGCTCGACTCAGTCATTGGCTACTAGAGCTGGGTGAAAGCTGCTATGAGTAGCCGCAAAAAGAAACAAGGGAGTCCCCGTGCAAGGTAACGGGGTGATCTCCTTGACCCAACACTCCTCATCATGACTTTTATGACTCATGAGTCCACATGCTTTATCACTGTTGTTGTTTTTGTTGTTTTTGTTACTCCTACTGCGACGTTTTCTCTTCTCCTTCTTCTTCTTCTTCTTTTTCTTATCCAAATTTGAATATTAATATTTATACGAGGGCAGGGTCAGACAATTACCTTATGTACTTACCTTGGACAGAATTCTGAGGGGGGCATGCAAGAATACATGCATGTGCGAGCGCATATTTCAGGGTGTTATATTCTCTGCATAGCACAAACTCCGGGCCCCATCGTTTACGATTTGCTGGGATACAGTTCCCTAGTGCTTGCTTCTGCCTTTACTGTATTAAAGGTAGGGGAAGTTCCTAGAGCCTATTAGGCTACCCCTGGACTGTAAATACATATAACAAATGTCAGGGGTTACTGCATGAAACCCTTGCCACAACAAGCATGGAACCATGCTGCAGCAAACAGGATGAATTATGCATCGCTACACTTGGCTTCGCTCTGCTTCCACCACATTAAATCTCAGCAGTAGCACAGATGGACCCATGAGAGCTTTTTAATATCTGGAAGGGCACACGGGCATGGATCGAACCAGACATAAAAAGAAGATGACTCACACTAGTGTCATCATTAGTTGTCGGCTGTCAGATCCAGCTGGATTGCTTTTCATGATGGCAAACTGTGACAGCACCATGAACATGGAGAACCAAGATACCACTCGAACCTGAAGTACATGAAATACACAGCGTTGTAGACAGCAGCACTTGATTTCAGGTTTGGGGATACAGACAGCAGGGTGAGAAAGTGAAGAAGCCACACCAAGATCATTCCCCTAGCTAAAGCTGGAGAGAAGACGGAACATGAGAGGTGTAGCCGAAGGAGCTCAGGGCAGCTGTAACATGATGCATGAGGCATCACTTTCACGACTAAGTCAGTCCATCTTGGCCAGAGTGACATAGCTGGGAATGCAAGCAGATGAACAGGTATCTGGCTTTCTACGCAACACGCACCTTCATCCACAGACCAGCCAGTCCAACAAGAGTCGCAACCATGACCATGGCATCAGGAGCTGCTTCAGTGTCGGTGATAGGAGGCACATAGGGGTAGACGTCATTTGGACGCCGGGGATCGCCCGATATAGCCAAAGCGACCTGGACCTGAAGATCGAGAGCAAAATGAATCGGTCTCGTGGTGCACGATTTTGTGGGGAAATTCTCATGTGTGTGCCATTCTCACTTTGCTGGCTGACATCCTCGTATCTACTTGTCGGCTCTAGTCTATCACACGGAGGAAGGAGATTGAATCAAAGCTCGTAGTTAAGGGCGTAAGGGGCTTGCGCGTCTCTGCCCAGCATCGGGGTGAACATGAACCCTGTCCCGCACATGGGCGCATGTCAGGTGTCTTGGAGGGCTTCGAGCCTTCCAGGCGCTTCCAGGGTGGATTTGGGTACGCTAAGACCCGGCCACCTGGCTGGGGCGAAGCCCCCAGCCGAAACCCCCCAGGGGCAGGGGCTGGCCGAATAATATTTCGCTGCAAGGCACACTGGCTTCTGGAATTCAGGATTTGATGGTCTCTTATCCCTCAGTGCCTCCTACCCTGCTCTTTTTAAGCTGACTCCATATTTTTCTTCCATGAACCCATTACTCATGGAGCCATCTTCCGGTCAGTCACTCAGCATGTCCCTTGCTGCAGGGATGATACCTATTTTTGTTTATAAGAAGGATTTTCATGATGTAGCACATTCATGGAATCATGGCCCAGCTCATATGGTCATACCGTATAAATATGACGTCCCACACATTTGGTACTTAAATTTTAACCCGCTGGGGGTTACATGGTTAATTGGCATCTGGGCGACCTGAACATGAATCCATGAATCCCAATCCATGAATCCATGAATCCCAAGCCATCCAAATTCATTCATGAAGGGAAAATACTGGCTGGATTTTTACTCACTGTTTATACTCTTGAAGTACAGCAATCGAATTCCATTTAGACATGGGCTACCGTATTGCGAGAATAGCCGATTCAAGCATAAGGTTTCGTATACTACTCATCAATGCTGTCCAGGACGCTGCATCCTCCGTCGCCGACTACCCTGCTACACATATTTCCTCCTGGACCGTGGGCACTGGGCAGCCTGGTCACTGATGGTCTGATAGACCATGTCGTTAGCACAATAGCCTAATCATTTAATCAGGAAACTAACATCAGACGAACAATATATTTCGTTTTCATATTTGCAGCAAACATGACACCTTCTACAGTTCAAAAGAGGGCAATGAACTTGAAATTGTTACGTCCGTGTAATACAGTTACTCACAGGACGTGAAGTTAAGGACACCACAGCGTAAGCCGGAGCTAGCTATAGTCACCGTAAAAGAGGGCAATGTTTTAATAAGCAGTTATGCTTACAGCAATTCAGGGGATGAACTGGACATACGGTTTGTACTTCGTCGAGAATTGTCAAGAATTCCAGGCCAAATTGTCGAGAATTCTCGGATTTCAAGGCCAAAATTCTCGACGAAGTACGAGTCCTCGCGGAAACGGTTTGTCCAGTTCATCCCCTGAATTGCTATAAATAGTTCACGAGGTTGTAGTTGGTAGGCCAAAGGAGACACAAGACAAGCCAATTCATAACTGCTTCTTCAATTAAATAGGAACCGGTATCTCATATGATATTGACCAAAGGGGAGTATGATATCATACAATTTGTATCATATGATATTGTATGTAAATGGTATAACAAAAAACTTAAGCCTAGTCCAACTGCCGGCATCATATGATAAAGTATGCCGACATGATATCGTATGATATCTTATAATACAAGAAGGGCAGCAATAAGACAATTCCTTGATTTAAAGCCATGCCAAAGGTATATCATGAAATTATATAATTGTACATCAGGCCAGCCTGTCCAGTACTCCAGTCCTCGCTGCGTGTCGGCGCGGCATGAATACTGGCGGAACAGTCAAAGGCCGTCAATAACGATCTTGTATTAATTGTACAATTCAGAATTTATATCTGCAGGTGATCTGTAGATTGATTAAGACAACATAAGTGAGTTTTTCAGCTAATACCAACTTTTGAAAATGCATGCTGAATCAATCAAGGTAACACTAGTGTGCACTACAATAATGTTCAACCGCTCCCTAAGCCCTATCCAAGCACACCCAACCTGCTTGACTGATACAACCTAAACCTGATGCAACCTTATCCTGAAACCCCGCCCAGTGTTGTACCCTGCCCCTGTCCAGCCCACGTTTGCTGAACAGGAGCCCAGTGTCCTACCCCGCCCCTGGTCAGCTCCCTAAGCACTTCCAAGCACGTCCAAGCACATCCAACCTGCTTAACTAATACAAGCAGCTATACAGTTCAATTGGCCAGTTACAAACCAAACAAAGATGATTCAACTGCGAACGTCTGTTCCTTTGAGAGCATGCCCAGATGTTCAGGGAGCAGGTGAAATTAGTTTGGTGGCAAAAAGGCCAAATAAGCCATGAGTGCTCAACCATGCCTAGCAGGGTACTTCAGGAGGACCCCCAGCTCTGCTGCCTGAGACGCAACCAATTGTATAGCCTGCGTCCTGCGACGCAACGGACCTTCCTTCTGGTCAACGGACCCTCCCCACGTTGCGTCCTGAGACCCAACTGACCCTTCCATGATGCATCTGCGACATAGGACGCAGCCTCCTGAACTACCCTGATGCCTAGTTACAGAAAACACATCCAGTATTTCTCATAGTCTTATGGAGCCACCGTCTCCAGTGCAAGGTGCTCTAGTGGGGCATGCACGCATCCACGCACACGTCAGTTGGTCATCATGCTTTCTTTGTCATGACGAAAGTGCTTCCTTTGTTTGTCAAAAATGCCCTAAACTTGTCGTCCCCGTATAGCATTTTCCAGCAACCAACCATTTGCCCAGCTTCAAATACCTGCGATGAATGGTGGTGTGTGTGAGTGTGTGGGTGTGGGCGGGTATGAGGGTGGGCAGCATGGAGGGCTGAGGCCAACTAAGGAACTAATCCAACTTCTTGTCTTTGGTGCGAAACAAAAACGATTGGTTTGGGGCAACTACGTGTCAACAATGTATGATTGTGTCCACTAGTTTCTCTGTCAGGAACATTGATCTCCTCTGCCGCGTTGCACGCATGGAACAAAGAAAATCATTTTTCATGACCTGATGCAAGTTTGTTTTCTTCCAGCTTATGTCAAGTTGGGTAGCAAAGGTGCAACTCAAGCTTGATTTCAGGATTGTGGCGTAGCACAGTATCCAAAGCCTGATAAAGGGGGGTTTGGGGGGCGGATATATTTGTGGGGGCACTCATTCGCATGCATGATTGTACTCACGGCGGAACTTTTTAATTATGACAGGATGGTCAAGGCTAACAAACCAGACATGGGACAAGTCCTATGCAGCGTTGCAAGGGACGCAGAGAAATTGGCGGAGTGTGTTGGCAGCGGAACGAAAGGTGGCAATGATGGAGCTGACCGAAGCCAGTTAGTTTTGAGACAGTTGGCTGACGTGTCAGGCTTCAATTTTTTTGTCGGTCGGACGGTCAGACAGTCGGACAGTCGGACAAACAAACAACGGGGTAACCCTGGGGGCTCCTGCCCCCCAAAAGGGGGGGCTCCGCCAAAAAAACTATGATATTGATAGGGTAGCCTCAAGACGGCGGTATCAAACAACAAGCAATACGAAAAGGCGAAGAGTATAGAAACATGGTCGTAACAATCCAATCTATTTTGAGCAACCTACCTTCTCAGCCATTTTGAAAGGCCCAATGCTAATGGCTTGCGACTTGAATTCCAAGTCAATCTTGCTGGGCTCCTCTTTGTTGACTCGATACACGCCACATAGACTCACTGTGACGAGTCCAATCTGAGAAAAGTTCTTGTATGTCCCTGGCTCATCAGCGGGGAATTCCTTCAGTGCAGGTCATGGGGGATTGACCGTTGGAAATGGCTTCGCGCAACGCACTGACAGATTGGGTGTGGTCCCCTCCCCCTACCCACACACCCACAACCACCCACAGCCACACACCTAGGGTGAAGATGTCAACGCCCACGTCCTTAAGGTCCAGCATGGGGTCGATATTCTCATCGTCTGTCTCCCGCAAGCCAAGCATGGTGTTTTGACCGTTGGAACTAAAAAATTACATTGTTTTCTAATGTTTGTGCAGGGTACAAAGTGTGAACACGCAGATGTCCAAAAGACTTATCACATACAGCACATGATCACACGCAATACAACGGGTTGTGGTCTCCCCATAAACAAGGCGCAACACTACGCTGGCTTAGCCTCCCTTCTTGAGCACAGTCTCTAATTTCTTTAATGTATCTTTCATTGATAGACGTTTTAATTGCAATTTTGTGCTTCAAATTCCAGAGGAAGCTGTAAGGGCAGCCACAGCCCCCCAGATGGTGTGGCTGGGGCCGCCCTTAAAGACCAGCTAATCTGAGCTAATCAATAAAAAACAATTCATTTGAACATAAAAAAACATTTGTAACAAAGGGCAACAACCTCAGTATCTAACCTGCGTCACAACCGAGAGAAATGGACCAATCTTCCCCCCAGATGGGCCTTGGCTGTTATTGTAAACCGGAATCCATGTGGTGCCCTCCAAGTCCTTGGCCCAGTCCCTATCTAGGGGGCCGCTGCCCTCCAACTCCTTCACAGCTGTCTCAATCGCCTGTCGAGCCCCATCGTTAAGGTCGTAGCCGGATTGAGTTCCAGACGCAAGTAGGATCTTGGCTTTACTGCTCTCCAGAGCAGCAGGCTCGCTGACAGCAGCAGGAGTTGAAACCCTGCGGGTGGAGCTAGGAGGGTTGTGTGCATGGCTTCGTTTGAGTCACACCATCAGTTTTGACAGCAATATAGCCAGGCATACGCATGCAGGCTGTACCTGTTCCTCCGACCTGCATGGATCGCCACACGCGGACCTGAGCAGTTAAGGCTGCAGTTGGCACGGGACCTTGCGAGCATGGCGAACTTTTAGATGGTAAAGATAGACTGGACGTGATATGTGAATGCTGCGCCGAATGGGAGAGAACCTATGTGCGCGATCTGGAGTGTGAGCGACGAATGAATCTTTGATAACAACAGATCACCATCACAAGTTCGCATATTTGGAGTACTGCTGTGCGGTTGGGAACGCGGCGTGGAGACGTAGTGCCTGTCTCCATGCGGCACTCATTGCTAATCGATACTACTCCTCGAAGAAAGCTTGGACACATAACAGCACGTTCTACTGATTATTGTTATAGACTCCCGAGCATATTCGAATAGTCAAAATCCTGGTCTTGCGGTCAAGATATTTGTTTGCATGCGGAGGGACGGGGGTGCCCGCGTTCGCTCCATCGCCTCAGTTGCCTCGGACGATTATCACTACCTTTTAATAGTTTAAATTGTGGCCATGCACAAAGCATTGCGCCCCCCTGCCGTTTCTCTGAGACGAGGCGGCTATCCTCTGTTGCATGTAGCTCCCAAGGTGGGTGAGAATGTGCGTGTGCTCCAAGGCTGCTCACTACATCTCACACACGACTGTATGTGCAGGTTGGGCGTGTCAGGGCTCCACAGGTGAGTGGGTTTAGGATTGGAAGAGGACACTGTTGCTGGTGGTGGTGGCGTTGACCATGATGATGTTGATAATTGTTGTGTGCGTATATCCGCTTGAAGGAAGACCTTTGCAAGGCCGCAATCTGACCTGGCATTACTATTAGCTTTCATGTTTTATCATGCTTGATTTACCCTAGGATGACGCATGTCTGTTGTTCAGCACCTCAATTGTTGTCTCGTAGTATTGATGAAGGATTGAAGGTGACAACACAACAAACAAACGTGGTGTGACGTCAGCCCTGTGCATTGTCATTAGGGAACGGCAATATGATGTGATATAATATGATATCATATCATCATATGATATCATATGATGCCGGCAGTCTGACTAGGCCAAAGTTACCATTTATATACAATATCAAATGATGCAACTTGTATGATAGCATGTGGTATCATACCTGCCTTTGGTGAACATCATATGATTCGCCGGTCCCTAATTGTAATTGATACTTGTACACACAATTTCTACTTGCTCACTTGCTAGAATCCCTCCACCCTTCCCGTTTTGAGTCTGTCTGTATCCACCGACTTTGACAGGCTGTTGCCCAACCTTCCATACTAGAAAGGCCGCACAGCCGTGTGGGGAAAACTTCATCAGCACCTTCCTTAGCAGATGTTGCAGCCGTACTCGTTAAACCCTTCATGCTCATCTTCGAGGCGGTTTCCGAGGGCTGGTTGAGTCAAATGGATCCATCCAATTTGGTGGCCTATCTTGAAGCTTGTGTAAATTCCAGGCATCGCCCTTCCTCTGCTTGGCTTGAAAAGCTGTTCGGCACATGGGAAGGAAGCATGGCGCAAACAGATTTGAAGCTGACGGTCACTTTGTTATCATCATTGGTGGCTTTGGAGATTTCCCCTCCTTCTCGACTAGTGGAGGCGGTTTATTACCAGGTATGGATCAGGTTTTTTTTTGGCGAAGCCCCCTCTTTAAGGGGGCGGGAGCCCCCAGGGTTAACCATTTCTCCGTCTGTTCGTGCGACCGACCGACCGACCGACCGACCGACCAAGTCTGAAAGTATTTTTTCTAGCTTTATGGTTTTAGGCCTCCTCCAGGGACAGCGTTTTAGTTATTTTAAAAGCTTATTAGAGCTTATATCTGCTTATATAGCCTTTTATAGCTTATCAGGGCCAGGTAGGGCAACACAAAAAAACCTTTGTTATAGCAGGAGTAAAAAAAAAAAAGAGCTGCAAACGTCGAGCCTAAAAAACTTGAGGGGGGCTGACCCCCCCCTCCCCCCCCCCCCCTTTAAATAGAAATACCTTATTTTTTTACAACTTAGATATGGATTCAGAGGGTTTACAGTATGGCGCACACAATGGCGTCCTCGGATTTGTAGTGCAGGGATCGCACGATAGTCACAAACCAGTTCTGCACCCCCCCCCCTCCAGGTTGTCCAGTTGGCAGCGTTTCGATTCGATTCAGTTGCTGTCGGTGTGTGTGTGGGGGGGGGTGGGGGGTGGGAGGGGAGGGGGGGGGGGGGGGCCTACTTATTGCACCAGGTCCAAAGTGGTTCCAGTGGACTGCCCTTACCAAGGCCTACTCATGGGTGGTCTTATAATTGCATTTGGATGTAATGGGCTGTGTGTGGGGTGGTGGGTTTGGGTTTGGGTTTGGGGGGGGGGGGGGGGGTTATATACTTATTGCACGAGGTCCAAAGTGGTGCCAATGGACTGCCCTTACCAAGGACTACTCATGGGTGGTCTCAGAATTGCATTTAGAGGTCTGAGTAAAAAGTTAGCAAAAAACTAAATGAGGGCTGACCCCCCCCTCCCCCCCCCCCCGCCCCTAAATGAAGTGCCCAGAAAAATCTGAAAACATGCTCAATAAATCGCAAATAATTATGTCATATACAACCTATACTCGGAATAAATCGATCGGCTTGAATCAACTTTTTGTGGAGGATGCTACCTCCTGGTTATAGCGACATTTTTGCCAAAACGGGGTCAAAACTAGCGATCGCTGTACGGAGTGGTAAAAAAGCCCAGATATGGATCAGGGTACTACATGACGCGGGCTATTGCGCGCTGCAGCGCAATGTTTTGGATCTCGACTGCGCGATTGACACAATTTTTTTAATTCCCTCTGGGCACAGCGCGCAGATTTCGCAGATTTCCGTTTTCAGTTGAGTCGAAAACGCACCCCAAAATGACCAAGTAATGATACCGCCTGGTGGGGCGTGGGATTAAGGGAGCCCTGTCTTACGGTGGTAGGGAACGGGCTGCTACTTTACCTGGACAGTGCTACCATGGCGGTTGATAGCGACTGGGAACGCTAAGGCGCACCCGTAGGGATTCGAACCCCGCACCTTCTGCCTGATTTCAACGATCTCAACCATTGAGCCAATCGTCAAAACGGGATATCCAAAATGAAAAATATACTATCAGGTGTGGATCCCTGACAATAAAAAAAGGTAATGATAACGCCTGGTGGGGCGTGGTGTTAAAGGAGCCCGTCGTACGCGGGTGGGGAGCGGTCTCCTACCTCAACTGGACAAGCTACCATCGCGGTTGACAACGACCTGCAACGCCAAGAGCGACCGAAGGGGGAGTCGAACCCCCGACTCTTCATCCTCAAGTGATCTGGTCTACCACTAGACCATTGTATATCATTGAAAGGGGCTGTTAGCTTTGATCCACTTTGGGCTTAAGTCCATTTGGGCCTTGATGGAGTTTGGATGGTGGATGGTGTTGGTTGGATGGGGGATGGGGGTGGGTGATGGTGGATGGGGGTAGGTCTGACAATGTTGAATTGTTCTTGCTGATTCTGGATATGGAATGTCTGTTTGCGCCTCGCTCGCCTTCCATTGATACACCTCCCCAGCAATCACGCGACAAGCGGGTCCCAGTATGTCGACGCAACCTCCCCATCAGGCCGCACACCCCATCCACACGCATGGACAGCTAATCAGTTCTAGTGTGTCCCAGACATATAATTGTTTAGTTGCTTTTTTGGTATTTAGGTTTTCTTGTTTTTGTGGGTGTTTTTGGGGGATGATAATTTGTTGGTCATTTCATATCTTGTCTTTCCCTAAAGCTATTGTCGAATCGAGGATCTCCACTTGATTTGTACGGTATTTGTTTGGGACCATGTTTGTACTAGCTCTTTGTTTGAATGGTGTTGTTCCGTGTTTGTTTTTTTTCAACAAATAGTCATCTTCAGCCCCTTTACCCGGGTGGACCAAAGGAATTAGGACCGGTCCTAAAAAATTATCATTATCTCTTTTGTTTTGGGGCTAGAGTCAAGTCTGAGTTTTTCATGTAGTCAGATATGAGTCCGATTTGTGTAGAATTAAACGAATGATACGTACTGATGTACATGTTTGCACCCTAGGGAATGAAGAAGTACTGGCTTAATCTCCGGACGGGCGCGGAGGGAAACAGTACAAAAAGCGCAAGACGAAGTGAGGAACCAACTGTGGGTGAATACAGGAACGTGCCCACTTAACCCGGACCCGGGGATTTAGCCCTAGGACGTCGTTTGTGGGAGCCGAACTGGAACCCCATATCACCACAATACCCGGAATCAGATCCCTATGCCAAAGCCCCCACACAGGTCATTTACGCCTTCCATGCTCCGTAAACCGGGAAACCATAGCGCAGGCCTTGCCTGTATGGCCGTTCGTAACGCCGCGTAGCTCCACTCTCACTCTATAACTGCGGCAGCTCCAGACTCCGCCTAACCAATCCACCCCCAAGCTACCTCTCCATTCCCCTGGACCCAGCCCCAACCACCTTTTGGTCATCATCCAGACCAACGACGGAGGGAGCCCTCTCCGGCAATGTATGTCTATACTAGAAGCTGTTGACTGTCCAATCTTCATTATATACAGCTTTTCTACGTCTCTTGTTCCCATCTCCCATTGGTGGTTGGCCTCAGTGCAAGCAAACAGGCTAGCCCCCTAAACCTCATGCCTTGTAATAAGGCGTACTATTTATTTATTTATTTGTTCCCATCTCGTTGACTCCTCCCGCTTCCTGGATCAAGCACGTGGAATTGACGTTTGCTCCTTCCCAGCCTTCCCTTCTGTTAGGTGGGGCAGAATCAAGGAACCCTGGATGGCAGAGATGTGGTGAAGTTCCTTGGTGCTGCTCAGTATGTGAAGGACCCTCGACCAGATCGAGATCTCATCCTTGGTCTCTCCCAGCATCTGCTCGTTGGAGGTGAAGGTGAAAGCCTGCTGGATCAGCTATCAAGTAATGAAGTTGCTGATCTGCTTGTGTCACTTGCGGCAAATGGCCAACCACCAGGAACTCTACTAGCAGCTACTGCGTTGCGGATCATTGCATCTGCTGTAGGGTCTTCTAGAATGGACATGGAGCTTCTAGTTGCAGCACTGGAAGCTGTGGCATTATCAGCAGGTACCCTTCCTTCCTATTCATGCAAAATGTATTATTATTAATATTATTATTATTATTATTATTATTATTAATATTATTATTACTTTTATTATTATTATTATTATTATTATTATTATTATCTCCAATGGTGCCTAATCCCCAAAACGCCCTAATTCAGGACAAGAGTGTGGGACAGAGCCATACATACCCCAAAATGCTCGGAATCGAATTCTGAGTAGATAGCCTTTCTCATAAGTGTTTCAGCTAGACGCGCAGCTATTTTTTTGTTCCGATGGGCATTTGGTTGCGAGCAGCCCAGGCCGGCAGGCAGTTGGCAGTACACGAGATGTACGAAATATTTTGGGACAAATCCAATCCGCGTCAAATACGAGGTCGCGCGAGATATCGTGAATCAAGTTTCCGCGGGACGACAGGCATATCTAGCCCCTACCGCAAGGTCGGAGGCTGCGCTTCAGCCTCGGCTTCTGAGTGAACTGCAATAGCAATTCCACCTGCCATTTCGGCCGATACCAGCGTTCCACCTGCCAGTTCGGTCTATACCTGGAAAAGTTCCAAATCAAAATCTAAATTCAGATGTGGATGTTTGATGAGAAAAGAAAAAATGATCGTTTTTTGAATATTGTTTTAAATTGGGATTTCACATTTCAAATTTCAAATTTCGATTTTTTTCGAAAAGTGGTTCAGTTCCCTGAAAAGACGAAGACACAAAACGATGCAGTTGCGGCTGTGCAGCTTGTAACATAATTAGGGACTCCTAAATTGGCCCAAAATGTGCAAATACTCAGTGATTTTTGGCTTTGTACAGCCCGTACTGCCTGCACAGTATCTTCCATAACCTGCTGTGACAATGACTTGAAAGGGAAGATGTGAAAAACAGGCCTACCTAATTCAATTTTCAAAAAAATAAAAATTGACTGTGTTTGGCTCCGTCCCACATTTGTGTAAAATCTGTCCTGAATTAGGGGTCCCCATAGTGAAGAAAAAAAAGGGTTTACTTCATCTGGTTCACAAACCCTGAGCATACCCAAATCCAAGTATTTAATTGTTGAGGTGATGTGGTTAAGCAACTTTGTAGATTTTTTTTGTTTTCACTGGACTGGAGTCCATGGGTCAAAACCGTCTGTCCCCAAAGGCCAATAATTAGGCACATATGGAGATATTATTATTATTATTATTATTATTATTATTATTATTATTATTACTACGGTACTATTATTATGATTATTATGATTTCTTTTGTGATTGCCTGGCCAGTATCAGTTTGAATGTTGCCAAGATCGCAGAACACTAGACCCAACTCCAATATTTCCAAAACTCAAACTCCAGCATGTGCCTCACCCCTCCCTTTACACAGCCTCACCAATTATTTTGTTTTCATCTACCAGCACCAGCTTCTAGGCAGCTCCCCTGTCTTTCTACCCGGCTAAACCTAACGCAACCCAGGGCAACTTGAAGCTGACACAATTAATTGTACAGAACTTCTGAAATATTTGTCAGGAGCTCAGTCGCTGGCTCAGGGAGCTGCCTAGAAACTGCCCAGAATCGCCGAAACGAAAATCCCTGGCCTCACTTCCCCCCAACTCTCAGCCTCCAACTCCTATACCCCAAATCAAACATTTGGTAGCTCAACAAACCTGAAGCATAAGCCATGGGATAGGAAGAACTCTTCTGCTCTTCCCTATGTATGTATGTATAGCCCCTTTCAGTGATGTACATTGGTCCTTTGGTAGACCAAATCGCTTGACGATGAAGAGGCGGGTGTTCGATCCCCCCTTCGGTCGCTCTTAGCAACGCATCGCAGGTCGTTGTCGACCGCGATGGTAGCTTGTCCAGTCAAGGTAGAAGACCGCTCCCTACCCGCGTACGACGGGCTCCCTTAACACCACGCCCCACCAGGCGTTATCATTACCTTTTTTTAATGTATGTATGTATGTCTTGGGCGCATACCTGCTTTGTGCATTCTGTTTCACTGCCAGATCTTGTTTGTAACTTAAATGTATGTTTTGTTACTTATGTATGTTATGTTACTTATGTACGTTATGTTACTTATATAAACCCAAGTGCTGACCAGCTAAGTGCTGACCAGCTTCCCCCTACCGTGTGTGTGCAGGTCCGGTGCAGCAGCTTGTGCAGTGCCCTGACGAGGAGGCGCTCTCCATCATATCTCAGGCAGCTTCTAGCAGACTAGCCTCAACTGCTAAGGAAGACCCCATCCTGGCAGTGCGCTGCATGTCAGCCTTGACAACATGCCGCATGCCAGCGTCTTCACTGCCGGCGATCTGTGCAGTCTTGCAACCTACTCTTGGCAAGCTGCCTCCCACGTACTTGTGCGCCTTAGTGGTGTCATTGCAAAGATCTGGCTACAGACCCTCGCAGGTTTGTACTTTTGTATCCTGTTTTGGACACAAATTCTATCTGCGCCTTAGTGGTGTCATTGCAAGATCTGGCTACAGACCCTCACACATTCGTACTTATGTATCTTATATTGGACACAAATGATCTCTGCTCCTTAGTTGTGTCATTGCAAAGATCTGGCAACAGGCCCTCACAGGTTCGTACTGTTGTCTCCTGTATTGGACACAAATCATCTCTGCGCCTTAGTGGTGTCATTGCCTTTATTATAGTAATTGGACACAAATGATCTCTGCTCCCTTAGTTGTGTCGTTGCAAAGATCTGGCAACAGGCCCTCATAGGCTCGTACTGTTGTCTCCTGTATTGGACACAAATCATCTCTGCTCCTTAGTGGTGTCATTGCAAAGATCTGGCTACAGACACTCACAGGCTCGTACCGATGTATCCTGTTTTGGACGCACATTATCTCTGCTCCTTAGTGGTGTCATTGCAAAGATCTGGCTACAGACACTCGCAGATTCGTAATTTATATATATATATATATATATAATTGTACTTGTATATTTCGTATGCATAATTGTGTACATATAATTGTAATTGTATGCATATATTTGTATATATATTTGTACAAGACACACCACTATCCACCTCCACTTTTTTAATCGAAACACACTCTGATATGAGGTTAACATCTTGTTTTCTTAAACGTGCAGGAATTGGCGGACGAGTTTCACATTGCTGTTGGGAATCAACTTGGCAGCTTTAAGGAGACAGACGAGCTTGCCGAACTTCTCAAGGCATTGCAGGTCAGTGTGCTTGCACTTTCAACATCTGTAAGCTTCATCAACATATGTAAGCTTCGATTAAATAATTGCAAGCTCTTGCTCAAGGCTGTGCGGCTGTTACTTTTGGCATCTTCGTTCGATATATAAGATACCGACAAAGAGAGCTCCGCCAATTTTGGGGGCCATCGGAACCCTTATTAGTACCCTATTAGCACTCCTCTGGCACTCTTTTCACCCATAGTGCACCCTTCCAAGCCTAAATTTGCAGTGGAGACGCGATAGGAAAGAACTCAAGGATCTACTAGTTACACACTCGCTTTTTCTTTTTTGGGCTTCGCATGGCAGCTTCCAGGCAGCTCCTAGAGCCAGCCACAGTTTCAAACCCAAATTCTCAGCTTCAGGTTTGGCCCAAGGACGGCGAATGGGAGGTGCCTAGAGGCTGCAACTAGTAGCCCAAACAAGTCCTATGCAGCGTCGCAAGCGACGCGGAAAATTGGCGGAGAGTGTTGGCAACGGAAGTTAGTTATGAGACAGTTAGTTATGAGACAGTTGACTGACGTGTCAGGCTTTGTCTCGGTCTTCCGTTGGACGGACGGTCAAGCAGAAAACGGGCCGAATGTGGACAAAGCTACCTGGACAAAGCTACCATGGCAGTTGACAGCGACCTCGAACACTGAAGCGCACCCTTAAGGATTCAAACCCCGCACCTTCTTGTTTCGACGTGCTCTACCATTGAGCCAGTCGTCGAAACAGGATAAACCGATATCACTTTGTCCAGATAATCAGGGCTTTCTTAAAACAGCCAGCAAAACAAGACAAAACTAAACACGCCACAATGGGATTAACAGACCACGCGATCAAGCCATTATATCACACTAAGCAAATCAACTTGTGCATATCCCATATGGTGCAGGAGATGGCAATATGACATCATGTGCTATCATGGCAATGTGTCATCTTATGATATCATATGACGTTGGCAGTCTGGCTAGGCTAAAGTTACCATTATATACAATATCATATGATGCAATTTGTATGATATATTGATATTATATGATCATACTTGTCTTTGGTCAACATCATATGATATGCCGGTCCCTTCATGTGGTGCGGAACATAGACTGCCAAATGGGGTTTACTTTTGGCGGAGTCTAGGGGGACTTATGAACATCATGAAAAAAAGGAATGTAAATCAACTTGTGTATATCCCATGTGGTGCAGGAAATGGACTGCCAAATGGGGTTTACTATTGTGGAGTCCAGGGGGACTCATGAACATTATGCAACAAACAAATAAATAAATGCAAATCAACTTGTGAAATATGCAAATCAACTCTATATTATTAACTTGTATATCCCATGTGGTGCAGGAAATGGACTGCCAAATGGGGTTTACTTTTCTAAACAAGCTAGCAGATGAGGTTGCGGCACGCTGCAAGTCAAATCTACCTGCCACCTCTACATCCGCATCCACTACTGGATCAGTTTCTCTTGGCGACTGGCCTGGACCTCATGTTCTAGAGCCAGCTGTTTGTCTGTACCTTCTTGCTAACTTGAATCACAAGCCTGGCTACCAGCGAGTAGGTCAGATGCTATCCAGCCTGCAGCCACACCTTGCAAGCCTCCCAGCTCTCCACCTGACCAACACATTGTGGGCATCGGCTCGCTTGGGGCACCCCGTGGAGTCCGATTGGTTACTAGAAGCTTGTGCTGCTGTGGAGCAAAAACAGGCGCTCATGCTGTCTGGAGATCCATCAGAATTCCCCTTGAAGCCTTACCAGATAGCGTTTATTTTTGGGTCTTTGCAGTCGCTGGGATGCTCCATGGAAGCCCCATTCATTGACCAGGTGAGGAAATAATAATAATAATAATAATATTATTATTATTATTAATACAAAGCTTTTATTTTTGGATCTTTGCAGTCTCTGGGATGCTCCATGAAAGCCCCATTCATTGACCAGGTGCAAAGTTGCAATGTTATATTGTTATAATTTTGATTTGATTTTAAATTATTTTGATTCATTGGCACATAATACATATTTTTCTTTTACTTTTGGGGCATCGTGCTCATGCCCCCAAAATAAACTCCGACAAGCCGCGGGCACATTTGGAGTCCATTGAGAAAGCAGGAAAAATGACATCATCATCATCATCATCATCATCATCATCATCATTAATTTACAAATACACGCCCAGCCATGTCGCTCATTAGGAGAGGCTGCAGTTGTCTTTCGGTGTTTTCAGTGGTAGGAATGGAAAGTTGTCTCGGGGCTTAGGTGTGGCTTAAGGGCTGGAGGGACTGTTCCTGCAAGTAATATCCCAAATCAAACTTTTCCGATCATTCTGACTTGGTGTGGGGGTTAAGTATCTAAGTCAGAAAGCTCTGAGTCAGAATTCTGCCAGTCAATTTGTGGCAATTCTGAAACCAAATGTGGTGTATGAGGAAAACATGTTGTCCGATTGGGGAATCTTATAGTTATATCCGCGAGATACACCACAACTCAATTCTGTTTCATCCTAAATGCCCTTGTGTGTTGCAGATACTTGACTGCGTGGCCAAATCTCAACCTGTGATATTTTCTCATTTGGCCCCTCCTGATATCATGGTTGTGCAGATCTCTTTAGCCTATTTGGCTACCCCTGGACTGTAACACCATAAGTTGCCCTTGTGCGTTGCAGATGCTTGATTGCGTGGCCAAACCTCAATTGCGATGTTGCTGCATGATGTTGCATTGGTCCTCTGTACAGTTGGGCGTCTGCAGCACGTTACCAGCTACACCTGGATGACCAGCTACAACAGCCTATAACAGCCTCAAAATTGCCTTAAAATGGCTTGAAACAGCCCTGTCCCAACATATGAACCCTTGTGTGTTGCAGATGCTCGATTGCGTTGCCAAATCTCTACCGGCCATGTCGCTGCATGATGTTGCACTGGTCCTTGGTACTGTTGCGAGCCTGCAGCACGTTACCAGCTACACCTGGATGACCAGCTACAATAGCCTGAAATAGCCTAAAAATTGCCTAGAATAGCCCTGTTCCAACCTATTTTCCCTCGTGCGTTGCAGATGCTCGATTGCGTGGCCAAATCTCTACCGGCCATGTCACCGCATGATGTTGCACTGGTCCTTGGTACTGTTGCGCGCCTGCAGCACGTAACCAGCTACACCTGGATGACTGCTGTGGAGGAGTATGTGTCTCTCAGGCTAGACGACTTCTCCCCAAGGGAGTTGGTGACTGTGGTTTGGGCAATGGCTAAGCTCCACCACAGGTTATTTGAATTTGAATTGTAACGTGGTTATTCAGCCAACTCTGGGCTGCTTACAGTCTACACACACATACATACACACACACACACACACACACATACACACACACACACACACACACACACACACACACACACACACACACCTCCCCAGTCCCCCCCCCCCACCCACCCACCCACCCACCCACCCTCTCTCCCTGCTAAAACACACAGTCAAGATATCCCCCCCTTTGCAACTGGAAATGTATAACGCTACTGTAGTCATCAATGTTATCTCCACATAAGTGTATGTTATTATGAATTAATGCAACAAGACACGCAAAGTTAAGTTATATATATGCTGTATATATGTGTTTTATTTATTATTATTGTATAGTTTATACATAATTTATTATTATTGGATACCCCTGGACTGTCAAAATATATACATACATTGATACATATGTCATGTAATGTATGTATGGAACGGCAATATGATATCATACAATATCATTCCATCATATGATATCATATGATACTGGCAGTCTGACTAGGCTAAAGTTACCATTTATATTCAATATCATATGATGCAATTTGTATGAGATCATACTCGCCTTTGGTTGAAATCATATGATATGCTTGGGGGACATGATATGCTTGGGGCTGCTTACAGTCTACACACACACTTACACACACAGACACACACACACACACACAGTCCCTAGACATGTGTATGGGGCTGCCAATTTCGTAGTGGTCCCCCAAATTTTCAATACATTGTATCAAATTTGCATCAATGTATGTTTTTATTTTATTCCCATAGTTTTTTTCATACATGTGACATATCATGTATCTGCTTTCAGGCCTCCTGCTGAGTGGCAGCCTACTCTGGGCTGCTTACCGTCTACACACACACACAAACACTAACACACACACCTCCCCAGTCCCCACCCACCCCCCACCCACCCACCCACCCCCCCTCTCTCCCTGCAAAAACACACAGTCAATATATTTTCCCCTTTGCAACTGGAAACGTATAATGCTGTATCTGCTTGCAGACCTCCTGCTGAGTGGCTGGTTGCATTTCAAGACGGATGCTACGCATTGATGAACGAGTTTGAGCCTGGAAACTTGGCCACTCTGGTGTGGGCCTTTGCTGAGCTTGGACAGGTAGGCTTCTTTTGGAGTTATGTCCGTTAGGAATCAGCAGATTGATTTTGTTTTTTGCTTGTTTTTGTGCAATTTTGTTTATTTATTTGTTCTTTTACCATCTGCTGAGATTACAACGGCTGTCCAGGGGGGGTGCTTCCAAGTGACAGATGCCTTGGACCCTGGTAACCTGGAAACTGTGGTATGGGCCTTTTCTGAGCTTGGATAGGTTAGTGGCACTGCCTGTATGTATGTATGTTGTTGCAGTCCAGGGGTAGACTAAATAGGCTAAAGAGACTTGCCCAACCATGGTATTAGAAGGGCCAAAATGAAAACAAACTGATGTAATGAATGATGGTGATGATGATAATGATGATGATGATGATGATAATGATGATGATGATGATGGTAGTGATGGTGATGACGATGATGATGATGGTGATGATGGTGGTGATGAGGATGATGGTGATAATGATAATGGTGATGGGGATGATGATGATGATGATGATGGTGATGAGGATGATGATGATGAGGAGGAGGAGGAGGGTGATGATGATAGTGATGAGGATGCTGATGATGATGGTGATGGCATTTTTCCTGGTGCCCTGCTGGACTCAAAATGTGCCAGCGGCTTGACGAAGTCAAGGGGACTTATGAAACTTAGCTTGGACATGTTAATGCTACTGCCTATTTGATGTGGGGATAGAAAGCCATCCAACGCGTTGTGGCGGTGCTCGCCCTCTGCTGTCTGTGGTTTGCGATGTGGCCACCTAGCTAATGGTGTGGTGTGGCATGGTGTGGTGTGGTGTAGGACTTTGCAGAGCTTGGACAGGTTGGTTGCACTGCCTACTTGATGAGGGGTGTTGTGGCGTTGCTCGCCCTCTGCTGTCCGTGGTTTGCGATGTGGCCACCTAGCTAATGGCGTGGTGTGGCATGGCATGGTGTGGTGTGGTGTAGGACTCTGTAGAGCTTGGACAGGTTGGTCGTACTGCCTACTTGCTGTGGAGATAGAAAGCCAACTAAGGCTCGCCCTCAGCAGACCGTGGTTTGCGATGTGGCCTCCTAGCTTATGGCGTGGTGTGGCATGGTGTGGCATGGTTTGGTGTGGTGAGGGCCTTTGCAGAGCTTGGGCAGGTTGGTCGTACTCCCTACTTGATGTGAGGATAATCCACCACGGCTCGCCCTCTGCCGTCTGTGGTTTGCAATGTGGCTTCCTAGCTAATGGCGTGGTGTGGTGTGGTGTGGTGTGGAATTTTTCAGAGCTTGGGCTGGTTGGTTGTACTGCCTACTTGATGTGGGGATAGCCAACCAAGACTTTGTATTGTTCTTGTGTTGCTTTTTAGCCACATTGCTCTATTTTGAGGACGGTTGTGCAGCGGGCTTGTCTTAATTCATTGATGGCCTGTCTATAGCAATCATGTAATGTAATGTAAAACTTCGGAGTGAACAGTCTGCTAAACCTCTGGCCTGAATGTTTGTTCCGGATGGTTGCCCCCAGTGAAAGCAAACAGGCTGCCCCCCTCAACCTCACGCCTTGTAATAAGGTGACAGTTTATTGGTTAATGAATGCTTCCCATTGGTGGTAGGCCCCAGTGCAAGCAAATAGGCTGCCCCCCTCAACCTCACGCCTCGCAATAAGGAGTACAGTTTATTGATGTATTCTGAGATTCACACAACATCACTATGTTAGTTCTGGGCAGTGCATCTCCAATCACTTCCAATCTCCGTTCGGCAAATGGCTGTGTGCCAGAGCTCCTCTAACGACGTTGGTGCAGGGTTCGAATCCCCACGGGTGTGCTTAAGTGTTCGCGGTCGCTGTCAACCGCCATGGTAGCTTTGTCCAGGTACAGTAGCAGCCCGTTCCCTACCGCCGTAAGACGGGGCTCCCTTAATACCACGCCCCACCAGGCGTTATCATTCCTAGCTGGGCAGTGCTTGCCTTCTGTACCAGCATTCTTGCCACACGTCGCATGACGGATTCCCTACATCCTGGAGGGTGACACTTACTATCTCTGCCACGGTGACTTTCCCCAGCTGCAGCGTACGGGTGGGTCCCCTCAACACCACACCCCTCCAAGCGTTATCTTTTTTTTCATTTCTGGGCAGCTTATTTGCCTTGTGACGACAGCAGGACTGAGAACTTGAAGTTGAACTGGGTTACATGGCTCCAGCCTTTTATGGTCTATGGTAACTTGTATGGTAGCTTCAAGGTTGCTAGGTTACGTGCAGTTCGGCTAGGTAGCCAGAAAGGGGAGTTGTCTAGAGGCTGCTGCTCATAGGTGGAAAGGAAAAACACTCTTTCTTTCCTGATGCATCCCCCAAGTACAATCTGGATGGACTTGTTTTGTTTGTTCTGTTGTGTCTGGTGTCTGGTGTGTGTTTGTTCTGTTGTGTCTGGTGTGTGTGTTATGTTGTGTCTGGTGTATGGTTTGTGTGTTTTTGTTCTGGTGTATAGTGTTTGTTCTGGTGTGTGGCGTTTGCTCTGGTGTTTGTTCTGGTGTGTGGTGTTTGTTCTGGTGTGTCTGGTGTCTGGTGTGTGCGTGCTTGTTCTGGAGAATGATGTTTGTTCTGGTAAATGTTGTTTGTTCTGGTAAATGTTGCTTGTTCTGGTAAATGTTGTTTGTTCTGGTAAATAGTGTTTGTTCTGGTGTGTGGTGTTTGTGCTGGCCACCTACCCAAATCGCTACCAGGAGCCCAACCTTCAAAGACACCTGATCCGTGATCGCTACCAGAAGACCCCCTATCTAAAGCGAACAAAATTCTGGTTTCTTCCTTGATGCATGGTGGTTGGCCTCAGAGACAGCAAATGGGCTGGCCGACTCAACCTCACACCGCGTAAAAAGGCGTTATTTATTTATTTGTTTATTTAATTATTCATTTATTTATTCTTCCCTGATGCAGCCACCAGGAACAATCTGGATGGACTTTTGCTGTATTGTTTGTTCTGATGTATGATGTTTGTTCTGGTGTTTGGTATATGTTCTGGCCACCTACCCAAATCGCTACTCTGGTTTCTTCCCTCATTTCTGACTGACATCTGTTTTCTTCCCTCATGCAGCCCCCACGAACAATCTGGATGGACTTCTGCTGTACTGTTCGTTCTGGTGTATGATGTTTGTTCTGGTGTTTGGTATATGTTCTGGCCACCGACTGAAATCGCTACTCTGGTTTCTTCCCTGATTTCTGACTGACATCTGTTTTCTTCCCTCATGCAGCCCCCACGAACAATCTGGATGGACTTTTGCTGTAGTACCCTTCGTTCTGTTGTGTCTGGTGTGTGTGTGTTTGTTGGTGTACGGTGTTTGTTCTGGTGTGCTACCAGAAAAACCCTTTCTGAGACAAACACAAACTCTGGTTTCTACCATGATGCAGCCCCCAGGAACGATCTGGATGGACTTTTGCTGTAGCACCCTTCGTTCGCGCCTTGACACTATGGCACCCCAGGACTTGGCATCCCTGCTGCCAATGTTTGCTCGACTAGAGTGAGGATGTATTTTGAATTTGAATTTTGAATTTGAACTCTTACATGGTAATTCAGCCAACTCTGGGCTGCTCACCGCCTGCCAATGCCAAGCCCCCCCGTGCGATACCCAGGGTGACGGAAACCAGGGAGCACATTAAGTGGATTAGAGAGTAAAACATTATGCCCAGGTCCACGTATTTTGTTTATCATTAGTAGTCTTGGTGCTTTAAAAATGATCAGTTATAAGCACTGGCTGGCACGCCCTTGCTTGCACAGACTTAACTCTTAATTGAAATGAAAACTCCTTACTTTTGAAATAGCTCAAAAGAAGGTTCATTGTCAGTAAATGTTGTTACATACTAATCTCAGTGAAAGAAGCTGCTGCTTGTATGCCATTTCTGCTCTAGAATGTCACCAATCTTGACGCTTACGATGTATTACATGTGTATTGGTTACATAATTTTGAAACGTAACTTTTAGACCTTAAAATAGCTTGACTTGGACTTAATTCTGGGAGGCAACACCAGGCACTCTGGGCTTAGAAACTCTGGGCTTTCCGTTATCAACTTTTCAGTGACTCTAGACAGTGCACAGCACTTTCCATGTGTACAGCCTTGTATAGCCTGATACATTCTGCATGACCCTGAAGCACTGTCCATGTGTACAGCCGTTTGCAGCCTGGATACAGTCTACATAACCCTGAAGCACTGTCCATGTGCACAGCCGTGTACAGCCTGGATTCATTCTGCATGACCCTGAATACATATTTGATGCGACTACCACTGATCGAAAGCCTCTTGCTTTTTATTTTGATGTTTGGTTTAACTATGAACCCCTGCTCTTTGCTTGGTCAGCAACGCTGCAGACAGTACTCTAACTTGTTTCTACCAAGTAGCAGGTTAGTGTGTCTTCCAATGTCTTCCAATGTCTTTCAATGTCTTCCAATGTCTTCCAATGTCTTCCAATGTCTTCCAGTGTCTTCCAATGTCTTCCAGTGTCTTCCAATGTCTTCCAATGTCTTCCAATGTCTTCCAATGTCTTGCACCAATTCGAGCCAGTAGCAGCTTCCTTCTTCCAAAGTCTTGCATCAAATTCCCCAGTCCCAAGATGAACTGCTATGTATGTATGTTACAGTCCAGGGGTAGGCCAAATAGGCTGAAGGGACTCGCCCAACCGTGATAGGAAGGGCTAAAAAGAAAAAGCATTGATGAACTGAACCCATTGCTTTGTCCCATCTGTGCAGCTACCAGCCTGATCCCGCATGGCTGTCTGACTACCTCAGCGTTGTCCTCACATATATTCCTGCTTTGGATGGAGAGGTGAGGCAGGGGGCAAAGAGATAAATGATGAAATGTATAAATGAAAGGATATATTCCTGCTCCTAGATGAGGAGGTGAGGCAGGGGGCTATGAGATAAATGATGAACTGAAATGATGCAATGACTAAATGATGAAATTAAATGATAAAAGGATATATTCCTGGTCTAGATGGGGAGGTGAGGTGTCTTATCACCAAAGTTCAATTTTCACATAATCAGGAGGTGCCAAGGCCTTCCAAATTATGCCGATTGATTTATTATGAGAATGGGGCCATAATGGCATGTTTCATGGCTATGTTTCCCATTTTCAGGTCATTCTGAGCACCTCATTGGGGGGGGGGGGGGGGGGGGGGGGGCTTAATGAGGCATAAGTACACTTTTTCTTGTTGGGGCTGCGCACAGCAGCTGTTAGGCAGATCCATTTCCCTGTCCTTGGGCCAAAGCTGACGCTAGCTTCTCTGTCTGACAGCTGGTATGACACGCATTCCAATGCAGCTGCAAGCATTGGGTTTGGCCCAGTGGCTGGCTATTGGAGCTTTTCTGAAATCTTGAGCAGCCCAACTAGCTACACAACCTTGCCTAGAGAAATCTGAAATGAAAACACTGTATACCATGGGTAAATATATCAGCCTTGGGCAAGGGGCTAGCTGTCAAATTATTTCTCCTTGGCGTTTACATGGTCACATAAAACAGAAGATTGTCCAATACAAAAATTATGTATTTTCTTCTCACATCATTTCATCACATTCTCTCCTTGATAAGGGGTTAGCTGCGATCATATAAGGGCTGCAAGAGCATCAATCATTTGATAATTTGTGTCTCTTTTCTCTCCTTGATCAGGCGTTCGCTGCAATCATCAAATGATTGCAAGATCTTCAATCTTTTGATCATTTATGTCTCTTCTTCTCACATAATATCTTCTCACATCATTCTTCTCACATAATCATTTATTTTCACATCATTTCCTCTCACATCATTGTCTTTTTTCTCTTCTTGATCAGGGGTTCGCTGCGATAATCAAAGGATTACAAGATCTTGATGCACGGCTCTCAGGATCAGATTTCTGGAACGCCTTCTGCCAAGCTGTAGGTGCAACATATTGTTTTGTGGCAGAGGGATAATTATAACTGTAGCACGAACTCAGGGCCCCCGTTGGTCAAACGATTGTGTGGGGTTGAGTTCATCAGTTTTTTCCGTTTAGCCTCTCCTGGCACGGTTTGGCAAGTCCCTTAGGACTATTTGGCCTACCCCTGGACTGTAACAACAACATAGAGGGCAGGAAATAATGATCCGTGTCGTGATCGTTTCTGTATTGGGCCTTGAGGCTTGTTTCTTGAACTTGGGCAAAAGGATAAGCGACATGAATGCAAACTGGTCAGTGTTTTTTAGTCCAGGTTTCTGTTGGCCAGGGTGAGTAGCTACTTGGGCTACTCAAGCTTGATTTCAGGACTGTTGCATAGCCATGGGGGAGCGTGAAGTGCAGAGACCGGGGGCTCCGGGGGTTCATGCGTCGCCATGCAAGAGCAGAGTGGCGACGCAGTGGAGATGCATTGTAGGATAAACAGTGCTTGAATGCACCCGGGTATAGCCGTTCATTATCCTGCTGACAAGTTGCACATTAGGCAGAGCATTGATTAGAGCATTGATCAGAGCATTCATCATCGCAACGAGAGCATTGATCAGAGCAGTAATATGAGCATTCCTCTGAGCATTCCTCATAGCATTCCTCATCGCATCGAGAGCATTGATCAGAACATTCATATGAGCATTGATCAGAGCATTCCTCATAGCATCGAGAGCATTGATCAGAGCATTCCTCATCGCATCAAGAGCATTGATCAGAGCATTCATATGAGCATTCCTTAGAGCATTCCTCAGAGCATTGACCAGAGCATTAATAAGAGCATTCATCAGAACATTCATCAGAGCATGCATCAGAGCATTGAAATAATTCATCAGAGCATTCATCAGAGCATGCATCAGAGCATGCATCAGAGCATTGAAATCATTCATCAGAGCATTTATAAGAGCCTTGAGTGCATTTATCAGAGCATTGATCAGAGCATTGATCAGAGCATGCATCAGAGATTTGAAAGCATTTATCAAAGCATTGATAATCGAATTGATCAGAGCATTGACCAGAGCATTCATCAGTGCATTGATAAGAGCATTGATCAGAGAATTGAAAGCATTCATCAAAGCATTGACCAGAGCATTCATCAGTCCATTTATCAGAGCATGCGTAAGAGAATTGAAAGCATTCATCAAAGCATTGATAATCGAATTGATCAGAGCATTGGTCATCGCATTCATAAGAGCATTCACCAGAGCATTGATCAGAGCATTTAAAAGAGCATTGATCATCGCATTGATCAGAGCATTGGACATTGCATTGATTAGAGCATTCACCAGAGCATTGAGAACATTGATCAGTGCATTTGTCGTCGCATTCATCAGAGCATTGGTCAAATCTTTAACTTGGCATTTTTTCTGTCCATTCAGATGCGGCCGAAGTTGGTCACCCTGAGTCCAGCATCGTTATTGGACACTGCCTCAGGTCTTTCTGCTTTTGGTTATGAGCCAGAGGCTGAATGGGTGGATACCTTGGCTCAGGTGGGTGCTTGTGAGGTGGCTGGATATGGTCAGCTCTACATAGACCATTTGAACATTTATTTTCACGCTGGCATTGGCCTAGGTTTGAAGGAAAGTAGATACATAAATTCTGACATTGTCATCCCAAATGTTGTGAGCACGATGCTTTCATGACCCTGACGGTTGTTTGATTATGCTTTGGCTTGAGTCAAGTAGGTATTCCCATAGGTGTTCTTTTTGGCTATGACCGGCAGCTTCTAGGCAGCTCCCCTGGCTGGCCATCCAGCCAAACATAAAGCAACCTAGTGCATGTGAAATCTGACATAATCAGCTGTCCAGTTAGGTTGAAATTCTGGCACTCGGCCCAGTGGCTGTCTCAATGAGCTGCCTAGAAGCTACCAAGAACAGCTGAAAAGGAAAGCCCTGGGTAGTCTGTCATCTGGATGTCAGTCATGCTCTTTTGTAGGAGTGGCGACACCATTCAAACTGAATCCTTGGTGTTGCTGGTTTGTGTCGGGAGACCCACCTCCTGGGGTGAAATACCTTTCACAACTAAGAAACAACTGCTCCTTCTAAATGATTGTTCTACATTCCTGATATGGCGAAACTTAACCCAAGTTTTGATCTTCGGCAGGTGTGTGAGAACTCACGAGATGCATTCTCCCCAGAGGACCTCCACCGCCTTGTCTGCTCTCTGGCGCTGCTGAAAGCTCCCCCGAAAGAAGGTCTTCTGAAGGTAGGACAATTGCTGTTTTTATCTGTGTGATGCACTGCAAATTGAGCAACCCGGTGCGACCCCAGTGGGATGCGCTGCCCTCGAACCCTGCGGAGCGCGAAGTGTGGAGTCCAGGGGGGGGGGGTCAGGATGGCATTTCTGACTATTTAGCCGGACCCACGCGTCACCATGCAGGGACGGAATGTCGACGGGTCGCACACAACAAAAAAACAGGGAGGTCAATTTGGGTTGTCAAGTACAATATTGTATAGATTTGTGGACATATCGATGGTATTCCATTTTTATTTATTTCAGATTTCATATGGCCAGGTTGAGTATCTACTTGGGCTATCCAATCCAGATTACAGGATTATTTCGTAGCCATAGCATTGCAGAGCGCTTAGCGGAGCGCGGAGCCCAAGGATTTTGGGGGACATCGCCAAACCCATGCGCCGCCATGCAAGATTGAATGGCGTCGAGTTGTCGGAAACCAAAAGTGGCTGTATCATTGTGCTTTCTCCTTATCAATAATGAGCTCTACGTTGAGAAATGTTACGCCTTGCCTCGGGGTGTGAGATTGAAGGACCTGTCCCGTTCACTTGCACTGGGGAAAGGTAACTGTGGGTTTAGCTTTCACAGACTGCTACTGCGCCTGAGCTCGGACTACCGCGTGACAGCACGGAGGAAAGTTCTCAGCCTCTTTCAAGGCGGCAGGTGGGTAATCATGAACCTAGCAACGGGTTTGAACACCCAGACCTGTCAGTCAAAGCTGGTACTAGTAATGAACACGCCTGGTGGGGTGTGGTATTAAGGGAGCCCTGTCTTACGCCGGTAGGGAACGGGCTGCTACTTTACCTTGACAAAGCTACCATGGCGGTTGATAGTGACCGTGAACACTTAAGCGCACCCGTAGGGATTCGAACCCCGCACCTTCTTGTTTCGACGTGCTCTACTATTGAGCCAGTCATCAAAACAGGATAAAGCTAAACTACTGCACCATCCAAGGCTGAGCTCGTTACTCATATTGTTGCCCCCTCTGCTTGTCTGATCCGATGTGTACACTATCATCGTAACTCAAGCACGATTCTGTTCACCAACACCCACCCGACAAAAATAAGACCGGCAGTGGTAAGTAATGTTCCTCTGCCCCACCGACACCCGCTCCACCCCAGTGACTAAAATTCTCTCGTCATATATAACAAATCCAAATCGCTGTAATTACTGACTATTAGCACTCTTCTAATCTCGATGCCGGCCTCCCTCTCCGCTTTTTGAACCATGCTTCTTTTAGTCCCCACCTACTCCCGTATGCTTTCGCCGACAGACCCAAAGAAGACCGAAGGACGGTTCCTCTTGACTCTCCAAAAACCATCTCCCAGAGAATTAATATGTCACATACCCTAAATCTCTAATTGAAACTAATTTTTAGTTAACTATCTAGGATCCCTACTCTTTCCGCACATGTAAATAATAGTCGCATAACAAGTTATCAATCTTTATTTTTCATCTCACATAAACTATCAAATCCGATCCAACAACTTACAACCACCCTCTACCCCTAATTTCCCTGCCATGCCCATCAACTCCGATATACCCTTATTCCCCCTCCCCCAACCCCACCACCTCACCACCCCTCCACCACCTATACCTCTCTGTTCATCCCCATAATCAAGCACCAAATATTGTTCCCTTGCTTGTCTGATCCGATGCGTTCATTTTCATCATCATAGGACTTCCTGTCCCGGACCCCAGCTTTGCTTCCCAGTCTTGCGCCTGAACGCCTCACGGCATCTGCCGCTGCGTTGGCTCTCATGTGGTCCCAGCCTGCCGAGGCCAGTGTTTTCTCCCCGGATGATGCTTCGCCTTGGTTGGAATCCTTTGTGAAAGCTGTTCGTGGAAACATCCATTCATTTGGACTTGGACAGCTAGACGATCTGACCAAGGTATGTGGTACTGTGGTATGTGGTAATGAAGCCCCTTTCAGTGATATTCAATGGTCTAGTGGAAGACCAGATCGCTTGAGGATGAAGAGTCGGGGGTTCGACTCCCCCTTTGGTCGCTCTTGGCATTGCAGGTCGTTGTTAACCGCGATGGTAGCTTACTAGCTTGTCCAGTTAAGGTAGGAGACCGCTCCCCACCCGCGTACGACGGGCTCCCTTATCACCACGCCCCACCAGGATTTATCATTACCTGGTACTGATGCCTCCTCCTGGAAAAATATATGCATGAGGGAATTTTGGGCTACAAGGCCCATAACCAACAATCTTTAAAATCAATGAGTAAGTGTATCATGCCGCAATGGCCACAAGCATTAGCCAACCGTAGACCATCTAAAGAACGTACCTGCTGCTACTCACAGGGCTTTTTATTTCCACACACACACACACACACACACACACACACACACACACACACACACACACACACACACAAATGAGGTGCTCAGAATGACCTGAAAGATGGGTCAAAACATAGCCATAAATCATGCCATTATACGGGAGTATAAAAAAAAGGGGGGGACACCTATCCCTAAAAAACCTGAGGGGGGCTGACCCCCCCCCCCCCCCCCCCCCCCCCCCCCCCCCCCCCCCCCCCCCCTTTAAATCGAAATACCCCCTTTAAAAAAAAACTTAGATATGGATTGTGGGGGGTTACATTATGGCGCACATAATGGCATCCTCGGAATTCCCACACAGGGATTGTCTGATAGTCAAAATTCAGTTTTTCAACCCCATTCACCCAACAACCCACCCACCCACCCACCCAAGGGGTAGATACTTATTGCATAAGGTCCAAAGTGGTGCCAATAGACTGCTCTTGCCAAGGCCTACTCATGGGTGGTCTCAGAATGTCATTTGGAGGTCTGAGTAAAAAGTTAGAAAACAACTGAGGAAGGCTGACCCCATTCACCCACCCACCCAAGGGGTAGATACTTATTGCATTCACCCACCCAAGGGGTAGATACTTATTGCATAAGGTCCAAAGTGGTGCCAATGGACAGCCCTTACCAAGGCCTACTCATGGGTGGTCTCAGAATGCCATTTGGAGGTCTGAGTAAAAAGTTAGAAAAAAACCTGAGGAGGGCTGACCCCCCCCCCCCCCCCCTAAATGATGTGCTCAGAATGACCTGAAAAATGTCTCATAATATCGCAATGATACATGCGATTACAGCCCCATTATCAGAAAAAATCAATCGGGAGAATGAAATTTTTGGAGGCCTTGACACCTCCTGCATTATAGCCCCATTCTCAGAACAAATCGATTGGCCTTACTGAAAAGTTCGAGGTCTTGCCATCCTCCTGATTATTGTGACAATATAATAATATTAGTTATTAATAGTTTTTCAAAAAACCTGGAACTTATAACTAGTCCTGAAGCCTTTCTCATCTTTACCAATTGTGACGTTGTTTAGAGGTATAAACTAAAATGATTGTAATGCAGTATGTATGTATGTATGGATGGATGGATATATGTATGTATAGGTATGTATGTATGTATGTATGTATGTATGTACTAGTATGCATGATGTATGTTGCAGTCCAGGGGTAGGCCAAGTAGGCTAAAGGGATGATGCACATGAATGGATGACAACATGCTCTTAAGGCTCGTAGTGATGACATAGTCAGTCAGATAACAAAGCTGCTGTCCTGCGGTGTTGCTCATCCCAATGACTTTTTTATTTTGATGAAAGGAATTTCACCCCAGGAGATGGGTATGTCGACACAAACCAGGGGCACCAAAGATAAAGTTTGAATGGTGTGAGTGGTGCCTACTATTTGTAAACCGGGGTAAATTCTCACTGCACAGCTTGGCGCATACATGTTTGCCGGTAGTGATGTTCTGAAGTACCTCTTGCCTCCGTCAAGTTGCTGGCACATTTCCAGTCCAGTAGGGTACCAGGAAAAATGTAACCATCATCATCAGCATCATTTTCCCTCTTTGATTGCAGGCACTCGTTGAACTGCAAGATCTGTACATCAACACTCCTGGTGGGAGCCCGTCAAATTCACCCTTGAGTGATTTCTTGGCCTACTTGAGAGAGTTCTTTCTTCACTAGACGATGGTCATTGACAGGTTTGTTCAAAGCCCTCTAAGATTTTACCTGACGAACTCACAGCCCGCCCCCCCCCCCCCCCCCCCCCCCCCCCCCCCCCCCCCCCCCCACACACACACACACGTCCGTTTCAAAATTTGCGTGGAAACCAGGGAAAACACGCACATCCCAGTTGTACTGTGTGTGGAAATACTCACTCACCCCTCTGATGTGTGCGTGCGTTGGACTTTGTCACACAAACACGTACGTTTTGAACGTGACCCTTGTCATTGACCTGTCGATGATGCATTTGACTTGGTTAGAGAGCACTGAGCAGAAGTTTTGTGTAGAGACTGTTCATGAACGAAGCTTTGGAAGTGAGCAAATAATACTGTGGATGATTGGTATTGGGGCTCACACATACGATCTCACAAGACTGTTAGAAGTAAGTGAGATGAAGACGAATTGTTATAAGGTTCTATATGCCGGCAATACGGCGTCTAACCGTCTGCAGAATTTAAAATATCAAAGGCTAGGCCCTGGTGGGTGGGATGTGGGGGGGAACTCTCGAAGTCAAGCCCCTGGTCAGTAGGGGGTGGGTGGGTAGGGGGAAGCTACCCTCCAGTGAGTTAGCATCCACAAGCCAGATCCTCCTCGGGTTTGGGGTTTAGGAGATCTGGCTTGTGGATGCTAGCTCACTGGAGGGTAGCTTCCCCCCTCAGTGGGGGGGAGAAACCAATGCATATCGTGCTATGCGTTAAGGACCATTCCCTGGAATACAAATCTCAATGCGTGCAAAAAGCATACGGCTCTGCTCATGTGATGGGCGCACGCAAAGCATGCGGTAAAATTTGGGTGCTCACACACACAACTTGCATGCCAATAGCCACCATCAGCTTCCTTTATCACAGTCCCTCCTTTACACCAAACGCTGCAGCCATGTGTCACGTTCAGCTGGCCGCAATATACATTATATTATCCGCTTATGTATTGTGGCCTGCCTGAGATTGGGTAACGTGAGTTAATACCTCCAGGTACTCACCCTGCTGGGAGGGGTGGTGTTGCTGATTCTGGTGGTGGTTGTAGCAGTGGTTGTGGTTGCTGTTGCAGATCTGATTCTGGCCCTGGTTTTGGTAGTTGTTGATTGCTGTTGTCGTTCTGGCTGTGGTCCTGGTTCTCGTAGTGATTCTGGTTCTGGTTTGCCATAGCAGCAAGTTGTTGAAACTGCTCGGCTAGGACCCTAACCGGTTCCTCCAACCTTGACTCAGATGAGCCTGGTTGATTGGACACCCCCGCCATTGTAGGACCCATTCTACTGTAAGTGGGTGGGGGTTGACCCATGTATATATGCACTTCTGCCATAGCCTCTACCTCCCCTACCATGTCCTCCCCCTTCAAGATCCATTTGACCATTGCATGGAGGCCATGGCATCCTAATGGAATGGTTCACCGAAGTGGGTGCCATGGGTGGCAAACACCTTTATGAACTGTGTCATCATCAATCAAGGTGTGGCATAAACCTTCCTTTGTAGTTATCTAGAATTGAGATTTACTTAGATGTTACCATTCTAAGTGTGTTGTACATGGTCCCCTCCTAGGCTCCCACCATACGTCCATACCCCCACACCCGACAAATAACTAGATTTATTATATTGCATCATTGGTCACTGTTGCTCATGGGGAACAACTTTGTCTTTGGAACTATCTTTATAACTGTAGCACGAACTCAGGGCCCCCGTCGGTGAAACGATTGTTTGGGGTTCAGTTGATCAATGCTTTTTCTTGTAAAGCCCTTCCTCTCACGGTTGGGCAAGTTCATTTAGCCTTTTGGGCCTACCCAAGGACTGTAACATATTACACCGTGAATGGTTGGTGAAATGCAAAAAAACGGTAGGCGACTGCAAGCAGCTCTAAACACCGTTATAAAACGTAGCCGTAATTGTAACTATACTCAAAACCGTAATACACGACCCTGGCCCTAAGATCTCCCCTAACAATAGCCTGAACTAATAAGGCTGAAAGCACACTAGCGGAGGGGCTGGTCCATGCTCCTGCCTACGAGCAAAAGCAAATTTGGTGATTAGGGAAGGTAGGCTAGGCGCCGAGATGGAGGCTTTCATGTCCACTTGGCCACTTTCAGGTCGAATCTTCTATTTTATGGCTTTGCCCCACGCGTGGGCCGGCTTGAGCCCTGAACCCACCAAACCCTGGATTGAGCAGGCCCGGATGGCCCGCTCAATCCCTTGGCATTGGTATCCCTTCAGTGGTATACAGAATACGTACGATTAGAATATCCTGACAGGTCACTTTTTCCGAAGCACATTTCGTAGGCGCTACTTCTCCTCCGCATAAGCGGAGACTGGAATCGGGATGCGACGACGCTAGGCTTTGCAATGATCATCAATTCGCGCACTTTCCTGATTTGAGATGTCCACTCAAACCAGATTTGCCGAATTCTCTAACCCCCCTCTCCTCCCCAATGATCAATAACAACTGCCGGCGACCAAGCATCCCGATTCCGGGCAAGAAGCACTTTGGAGAAGTCCAAGCGCAGATTGCCCGCAGGAGGGAGGTAGGGGAATGCGAAGCCCCCAACGCCAGTGCTTGGAACCCTGTCCACAAACTCAATACCAAACCTGCGAAAGTGACAGATCACCCAAAAATTAAAATATCCTCACCTTTCAATGGACAACCTGGACAACAAGATCCTACAGGCAGCTTCCGGGCAGAGAGCAAAAGCTCCAAGAATCTACCTACACTCAGGGAACGCGCCAATCTCTGTACCGTATCTGAGTGACTGTACCGTCTCTCGAGTGTCTGACGCGTAGCTGACTATCTCGAATATCTGGATTTCCAGATATTCTCTTTCGCACCAATCAACGCTTCAAGCACTTTACAGAAGCCGACTAACACTCGCAACTCACGAGCATCCGCATTTTACGCCGCATCGCAACCAAACCACTGACATGCACTTCAATAATCTCGGCGGACCTCAAGGGAGCCAGGCGCACCACGAAACTCACCCAACTCCAGATGGGCGCAACTGCAGCCTGCGTAAGCCAGCGTATACCCAATCGCACTTCCAGCCAATAGAAGCATATCGAAGCTTCATTAGCGAATATAAGTCTTGCGGCTTCGGCTGCTCTAGAGCCTGGCGTGTGTGTGATGATTAGGCGATTAGGTATTAGTTAATGCCTCACCTCATGATCAGCCACCTCCCTGACCCACCCCTAACCAGAGCAATGCACTCCCTGTACTTTAACACCCTACCACCACCACTACTGCCATCACCACTGCCACCAGGCCTGTTCATGCTCCACCTCCTCATGATCAGCCACCTCCATGACCCCTGACCAGAGCAATGCCCTCCCTCTATTTAAACATCCTACCACAACCCCCAACACCGCCACCCCCAACACCACTGCCACCAAACCTGTTCATGCCTCACCTCCTCATGATCAGCAACCTCCCGGACCCACCCCTGACCAGAGCAATGCACTCCCTCTACTTCAACATCCTACCACAACCACCACCACCGCCAATACCACTGCCACCAGGCCTGTTCATGCCTCACCTCCTCATGATCAGCCACCTCCCTGACCCGCCCCTGACCAGAGCAATGCACTCCCTCAACTTGAACATCCTACCACAACCACCACCACTGCCACCGCCAACACCACTGCCACCAAACCTGTTCATGCCTCACCTTCTCATGATCAGCAACCTCCCTGACCTTCCCCTGACCAGATCAATGCCCTCCCTGTACTTTTACATCCTACCACCACCACCACCGCCACCGCCAACACCACTGCCACCAGGCCTGCTCATGCCTCACCTCCTCATGATCAGCAACCTCCCCTACACGCCCCTTACCAGAGAAATGCCCTCCCTCTACCTAAACATCCTACCACAACTACCACCACTGCCACCGCCGACACCACTGCCACCAAACCTGTTCATGCCTCACCTCCTCATGATCAGCAACCTCCCTGACCCGCCCCTGACCAGAGCAATGCCCTCCCTCTACTTGAACATCCTACCACAACCACCACCACTGCCACCGCCAACACCACTGCCACCAAACCTGTTCATGCCTCACCTCCTCATGATCAGCCACCTCCCTGACCCGCCCCTGACCAGAGCAATGCACTCCCTCTACTTGAACGTCCTACCACAACCACCACCACTGCCACCGCCAACACCACTGCCACCAAACCAATTCATGCCTCACCTCCTCACAATCAGCCACCTCCATGACCCCTGGCCAGAGCAATGCATTCCCTATACTGAAACATCCTACCACAACCACCACCACCACCACCGCCAACACCACTGCCACGAAACCTGTTCATGCCTCACCTCCTCATTATCAGCAACCTCCATGACCCGCCCCTGACCAGAGCAATGCACTCCCTCTACTTGAACATCCTACCACCACCACCACTGCCACCGCCAACACCACTGCCACCAGTCCTGTTCATCCCTCACCTCCTCATGATCAGCAACCTCCTGGACCCACCCCTGACCAGATCAATGCCCTCCCTCTACTTGAACATCCTACCACAACCACCACACTGCCCACCGCCAACACCACTGCCACCAGGCTGTTCATGCTCCCTCCCATGATCCGCAACCTCACTGACCGCCAATCCTGACCAGAGCAATTCCCCACCTCTACTTGATTGAAATCCTACCACCACCACATGACACCGCCAAACCACCACGCTACCAGGCTGCTATGACGTCACTCCCCTGCAGTCAACCTCCAGGCCAACCCTGATCAGATCACTGCACCCCTCAACTTGAAAACATCCTACCAAAACCACCACCACTGCCACCGCCAACAACAACTGCCCACCAGCCTGTTCATGCATCAACTCCTCATGATCAGCAACTCCTTGACCGCCCCTACCAGAGCAATGCACTTCCCTGTACTTTCACATCCTACCACCACCACACCGCCACCCCAACCACTGCCACCAGTCTGTTCATGCCTCACCTCCTAATGATCAGCACCTCCTGACCATGACCAGAGAAATGCCCTCCCTCTACTGGAACATCCTACAACAACCCACCAACAAACGCCACCGACACCACACTGCCACCAAAACCGTTCATGCCTCACCTTCTCATGATCAGCAACCTCCCTGACCCGCCCCTGACCAAGAGCAATGCCCTCCCTGTACTTTTACATCCTACCACCACCGCCACCGCCAACACCACTGCCCCACAGGCCTGCTCATTGCCATCACCTCCTCATGATCAGCAAACCTCCATGACCCCTGACCAGAGCAATGCCCTCCCTCTACTTGAACATCCTACCACAACCACCACCACTGCCACCGCCAACACCACTGCCACCAAACCTGTTCATGCCTCACCTCCTCATGATCAGCAACCCCCCTGACCCGCCCCTGACCAGAGCAACGCACTCCCTCTACTTGAACGTCCTACCACAACCACCACCACTGCCACCGCCAACACCACTGCCACCAAACCAGTTCATGCCTCACCACCTCACAATCAGCAACCTCCCTGACCCGCCCCTGACCAGAGCAATGCACTCCCTGTACTTTACATCCTACCACCACCACCACTGCCACCGCCAACACCACTGCCACAGGCCTGTTCATAACTCACTCCTCATGATCGGAACCGTCACTGACCCGCCCCGACAGAGCAATGCATCCTCCTACTTGGGAACATCCTACCACAACCACCACCAACAACGCCACCGCCAACACCACTGCCACCAAACCTGTTCATGCCTCACCTTCTCATGATCAGCAACCTCCCTGACCCGCCCCTGACCAGAGCAATGCCCTCCCTGTACTTTTACATCCTACCACCACCGCCACCGCCAACACCACTGCCACCAGGCCTGCTCATGCCTCACCTAATAATGATCAGCAACCGCCATGACCCGACCAGAGCAATGACCTCCATCTCACTAGAAACATCCCTACCAAACCACAACCACTCCAGACGCAAAACACTGCCACCAAACCGGTTCATGGCCTCACCCCATGATCGCAACCCCCCTTACCCGCCCCTGGACCAGAGCAACGCCAACTCCCTCTACTTGAAAGTACTAACCAAAACACCACCACTGCCACAGCAAACACCCTGCCACCAAACCCAGTTCAGCCTCACCACCTCACAATCAGCAACCTCCTGACCCGCCCCTGAGCCTGACCAGAGCAATGCACTCCCTCTACTTGAACGTCCTACCACAACTACCACAACTACCACCACTGCCACCGCCAACACCACTGCCACCAAACCTGTTCATGCCTCACCTTCTCATGACCAGCAACCTCCCTGACCCGCCCCTGACCAGAGCAATGCCCTCCCTGTACTTTTACATCCTACCACAACCACCACCAACGCCACCGCTAACACCACTGCCACCAAACCAGTTCATGCCTCACCTCCTCATGATCAGCAACCTCCCTGACCCGCCCCTGACCAGAGCAATATCCTCCTCTACTTATACATCCTACCACCACCACCGCCACTGCCACCGCCAACACCACTGCGGTTGGGGATGGGAACCAACACCAGTTCAGACTAACCTCCTCATGATCAGCAACCTCCCTGACCCGCCCTGATCAGAGCAAGTGCACTCTCTAACTTGAACATCTACCACAACCACCACCACTGCCACCGCCAACAACCACTGCACACGTCCTGTCATCCCCACCTCCTCATGATCAGGCAAACTCTGGACCCCCCCTGACAGATCAATGACCTCCTCACTGAACATCCTACCACCACCACACCACTTGCCACGACCAAACCACTGCCACCGGCCTGTTCAGCCTGCACCTCTCATGATCAGCAACCTTCCCTGAGCACGCCCCTGATCAGAGCAATGCATCCCTGGACTTATACATCTACCACAACTACCACCACGGCCACCGCCAACACACATGCCACAAAACCTGTTAATGCCTCACCCTCATATCAGCCACCTCCCTGAACCTGCCCCTAAGCCAGAGCAATGCACTCCCTTACTTTTATAATCCTACAACAACCAACACACAACCACCATCACTGCAAAACCGCCCATCACCACTGCGGACTGTCTGTGCATAGCAGGCACCCCCCTGATGAGATGATCTGTTGAGCTGCCAGGCAGCTGCCCAGCCTGACACTCTGTTATTTGTACCGCATTCCAGCTGAATTAGTGGCGTGTACAGATTGCAGGTAGCTGCCCTTCCAGTCTAATGATCTGTAGAGTTGAAGTGTTGTAAATAGATTGCAGGTGTAGCTGACGATGTGTAGAGCGTTTCCCGCGCTTACTGCCTGCCTGCCCTGTGCATTGCAGGCACCACCCTGCTGAGATGATCTGTGGAGCTGCTAGGCAGCTACCCGGCCTGGCGCTCAGCTATTTGACCCGCAGTCCAGCTGAATCAGGGGCGTGTTCAGATTGCAGGCAACTGCCTTTTTAGTCTGGTGATCTGTTGTGTTGAAGTGTTGTATTTAGATTGAAAGTGTGGCCGGCAATATGTACAGCGTCTCCTGCGGTAACTTTCTGTACGTTGCATGCACCACTCTGCTGAGATGATCTGTGGAGCTGCTAGGCAGCTGCCCAGCATTGCACTTAGCTATTTGTACCGCAGCCCAGCTGAATTAGTGGCGTGTTCAGATTGCAGGTAGCTGCCCTTCCAGTCTAGTCATCGGTAGAGTTGAAGTGATGTATTGAGATCGCAGGTGTGGCCAGTGATGTGTAGGCGTCTCCCGCGCTTACTGCCTGCCTGCCCTGTGCATTGCAGGCACCACCCTGCTGAGATGATCTGTGGAGCTGCTAGGCAGCTACCCGGCCTGGCGCTCTGCTATTTGACCCGCAGTCCAGCTGAATCAGGGGCGTGTTCAGATTGCAGGCAACTGCCTTTTTAGTCTAGTGATCTGTTGTGTTGAAGTGTTGTATTTAGATTGAAGGTGTGGCTGGCAATATGTACAGCGTCTCCTGCGGTTGCTGTCTGTGCATTGCAGGCACCACTCTGCTGAGATGATCTGTGGAGCTGCTAGGCAGCTGCCCAGCCTGGCGCTCTGCTATTTGTACCGCAGTCCAGCTGAATTAGTGGCGTGTTCAGATTGCAGGCGTGGCAGACTATATGTAGAGCAGCTCCAGAACATCTTGTCTGTACTTTGCAGGCGCCAACCTTTTTTATATTATATGTACGGCTGCTAGGCAGCTGCAAGGTTAGTGGTCTGCTATATGTACAGCAGACGACCAGCTGAATTAGTCATGTGCTCATATTGCAGGCATCTGCCTAGTCTGTTGATCTGCAGAGTTGGAGTGTTGTGTTTAGATTGCAGGCGAGGCAGACAATATGTAAAGCAGCTCCAGCTCGCATGGCCTGTCCATTGCAGACGCTAGCCTTGTTTATATTATACGTACAGCTGCCTAGCAGCTGCAAGTCCAGTGGTCTGCTATATGTACAGCAGACGACCAGCTGAATTAGTCATGTGCTCATATTGCAGGCATCTGCCTAGCCTGGTGATCTGTAGATTTTGAGTGTTGTGTTTTTGAAACCTCGGCCTTTTGAAACTCGCACACGCTCTCAAGGGCACCACGGCACTGCTATTTCCCCACTTCATGCCATGCAGCTATTGGTGCTATATGGTGGGTGCTATAAGGTGGGGGGCTGGAGTTAAGGGCTTCGCGTGGGGGTGAAGTTGGGGGGGATTTATATTTCACGGAGGGGGGGGGGGGGGGGGGGGGGGGGTCAGCCCTCCTCAAGTTGTATACACAGGGTGACAGGTCCAATAATTTTTTTACTCCTGCTTATGCCCAGTATAACTCATTTTCTAAGTCAAACTTAAATCTGATTTGAATTTGAAACATGTAAAAAGGATTCCGCCATCCGGCCTTGGTAATCAGGGCCAATTAATGGAGCGCCCTAAATCTGTAACATCCGCCAACCTTAACATCCGCCATGATTTTGGGTGCCATCCGCCATCTCTATTTTCTGCCAACATATCATGCGCCTACGGTAACCTCCTTAAAACGGTTTCGATTTGATTGCTGTAATGTTTTCAGATGGCCTGACACCGTGTTGCTCACTGTCATCTACCCACAGACACCAGGAATATATTAATATACCTACCGTGGAACGAAGGGATTTAAGTTGCTCGCCGTCTGCTGGTGGAGTGAACATGGGCAGCACCACTCCATACTTTAAATAACCGGATACCGTGTACGTGAACTTGAACTCTGTTAGTTACTTGTTACATCATCCGTGTAAAGATAGTTCAAAGATATGCCTAGGAGTCTAGGTGTCTAGCTGACTTAACACAGATAATGAATAAGTGTCGTGTCCATGCATTGAAATATATTAATGATACCGTTAATTGTATTTCCCGGTATGTGGGTCAGTCTATTTATATCAGAGATTTATAACTGCCATGATAGCGGTTAATTGCTTGGCAAACTCGACAGGCACAGCAATGGCAGTCCTACAGTGACAATCTGCAAGACCTGTCCTGGCACAGCATGGCTTGATGGAATCTACCCCCTTCAGCAAATGCTTCACGCACACTCCCAGCACAGCCCAGGGCACCAGCGGGCACCAGGGGCATACACCCTGCGCTCCTTCGCTCGAAGTTTGAATAGGCAGGACCAAACGCCAGTTTCCGCTGGTACGCATTCAAACCAGCAAGCAATTAGAGTCGCAGGCGTTGCACCACTCATTGCGCATGCTGTCGTTGATGAACAGTTGAAACATTCCGAGAATGCTAGCGAATAATACAAAGGCTCCATTCAATCCCATCTCGATTGGATGTCAGAGAGGGCTGCCTGCAAGATCTGGGCTTCTTTTCATCCCCCCTACTCCCGAAGATGCCCATCGCTCACCGCGAATCAGCTATCCTTGCCTCCTGGGTTCCTAGCTGCACCTAAGTCTGGATCTTACTTTGTTAGTCGCCTGAAACCCCACCATGCCCATGCCTGTGCTCTTACCCATTCTCTTACCCATTGACCCATCCCCCAACAACTTGGAATGCTTGCAGGCCAACAACATACCCCCAGAAGCTGGCACCTCGGGTACGCGATGCCCTGTCCTGCTGTCCGCCCTGCCCTGATCTGGTCCCCTTGACCTTCCGTGCCGTACTCCCCTCTCGTGGCATTCACTGCCATCCTCCCCATCATGCACAACCCTGCATCCTGCCCTTCATTGCTCTCTAACGCATCTTTATCACATTCCAGCCCCTTGCCGTGCTCCCTGCCCTTCATAGATTACCATACCATACTGATAGCCATCACAATGTAAGTTCAGCTCTTAATTCTTTATGACATCCTCATTGGCCCAGATCATGTTACTCGGGTCATCTCATCACTCAGCGTATCTCACTCAGCATTGCTGATTTGTTGGGGGCTTAGGCAACCTTTTATGTGGCCTTAAAAGGTGCATGTGTGTGTGTGTGTGTGGGTGGGTGGGTGGGGGGGGTCTGCAGGGGGGCGGAAAAGGGTGCGAAAAACCTGCCAAAGACCGCCTAGATTTGCAATGCAGATCATCTCATTCAGCTTGTCTCATCCCTTAGCCCAGAAAATGAGCGTATCTCACTCATCTCATCTCTCACAGTTCATCTCCTCACTTAGCGCATCCTTCTTAGCTCAGCTCATCACTCAGCCCAGCTCATCAATCAGCCCAGCTCGCTCAGCTCATCCCATTCAGCTTATCTTCTCGCTTAGCTCATCTCGCTCAGCTCAGCTCAGCTCGCTCAGCTCATCCCATTAAGCTTATCTCCTCACTTATCGCATCTCGCTCAGCTCAGCTCATCAATCAGTGCATCTCACTCATTTCATGTGACCTAGCTCATCTCATCACTTTGCGCATCTCATCACATAGTGCATTTCACTCAACTCATCTCATCTTATCGCATGATCTCACTTAGCTCATCTCATCACTCATTGCATCTCCTCACATGGTGCATCTTACTCAACATTTTTCAACGCTTAGCGCATCATCTCACTCAGCTCATCTCATCACTTAGCTCATATCTTCACTCAGCACATTCATCACTCACAGCATCTCACTCAGCTCATCTGGTCCCTCATTTATGTAGGGAGATTTCCAAGTGAAGGACGTGGTCTACACTAAGTGGGATACTGAGGCTACTGATGCCTCCGAGAGGTTGCAGTCCCATCCACTGAAAGGTAGGATACATCTTACGCTTTTGCCTGCCCATGGGCATCAATATAATTTCATTATTTTGATACTTAGTTCCATGAGTCGACCAGACTGTACGGGGTTAGTCATGCATGCATTGTCATGCATGGGAATGCTCTTAAGAGATAGCTCACCCCATGCTCAGATAGCCTGCTTTCAATTGCTGGTCCCTGCCCTAGCCCATGTAGCCAGCCTTCCATTGCAGGTCCCTCGGCCTGGCCCCCTCTCATACATATAGCCTGCCCTCCATTGATTGTCCCTGTCGTCACTCGTGTAGTCTACCTTCCATTGCTGGTCCCTGCCTCCGCTCTCGTAGTCTGCCCTCCAATGCTGGTCCCTACCTCCACTCATGTAGCCTGCCCTCCATTATTGCTGGTCCCTGTCTTCACTCATGTAGCCTACCTTCCATTGCTGGTCCCTTCCTCCACTTATGTAGCCTGCCGTCCAATGCTGCTCCATGCCTGTGCTCATGTAGCCTGCCCTCCGTTGCTGGTCCCTGTCTTCACTCGTGTAGCCTACCTTCCATTGCTGGTCCCTGCCTCCGCTCATGTAGGCTGCGCTTTATTGCTGGTCCCTGCCTCTGCTCATGTAGCTTGTCCTCCATTGCTGGTCCCTGCCTCTGCTTGTGTAGCCTGCGCTCCATTGATGGTCCCTGTCGTCACTCATGTAGCCTGCGCTCCATTGCTGGTCCCTGCCTCCGCTCTCGTAGTCTGCCCTCCAATGCTGGTCCCAACCTCCGCTCATGTAGCCTGCCCTCCATTGCTGGTCCCTGTCTTCACTCATGTAGCCTACCTTCCATTGCTGGTCCCTTCCTCCGCTCATGTAGGATAGCCTGCCGTCCAATGCTGGTCCATGCCTCCGCTCATGAAGGCTGCCCTCCATTGCTGGTCCCTACCTCCGCTTATGTAGGCTGCCCTCCATTGCTGGTCCCTGCCTCCGCTCATGTAGCCTGCGCTCCATTGCTGGTCCCTGCCTCCACTCATGTAGCCTGCCCTCCATCGCTGGTCCCTGCCTCCGCTCATGTAGCCTGCGCTCCATTGCTGGTCCCTGCCCTCCAATGCTGGTCCTTGCCTCCGCTCTCGTAATCTGCGCTCCATTGCTGGTCCTTGCCTCCACTCATGTAGCCTGACCTCCATTACTGGGCCCTGCCTCCGCTCATGTAGCCTGCCCTCCACTGATGGTCCCTATCGTCACTCACTTAGCCTACCTTCCATTTTTGGTCCCTGCCTCTGCTCTCGTAGCTGGCCCTCCATTGCTGGTCCCTGCCTCCGCTCTTGTAGCCTGCCCTCCAATAATGCTGGTCCTTGCCTCTGCCCATGTAGCCTGCCCTCCAATGCTAGTCCCAGCCTCAGCTCATGTAGCATGCCCTCTATTTTTGGTCCCACAACCTGTCCCAGTGTATATAGCCTGCCCTCCCATGCTGGTCCTTGCCTTAGCTCACGTAGCCAGCTGACGAACTACTCTTCCAATTTATATGTAGCCACCTGACTGACATATGGATGCCTAACTAGCTGAATGACTGACTCAAAAACTGGCTAATTAACTGACATAATATATTTGGTGCACAATTCCAACATGAAAAAACTTTCCATATGCTTTGTTCATGTGCTTACATCAAGGATGCTTCCATTGGGACGTGGGAGGACTTGATCAAGTATTGTGGAGGCAATTGGTGCCATGGATCGCGTGGCAATAGCTTGGCCCATGGAGTGCTTGGCAATGAAACCGACTGCCAAGGATGAGGGTAGCCCATTAAGGCCAACCGACTGCCAATGATGAGGGAGCTCGGTAAAGAAGAAGGTAGCACACTTGGACCTGGGTGACATCTACGAATGGGATAAACCTACAGCTGCTCCCACCTCATCCACCGCACTCCAAGATGGTACTGCCATTGGTGTCAAGGCTCCCGATGCATAACCTACTAGCCGGGACATGAGAAGAAAGGCCACATAGGTAGATAGCTAGATAGGTATTGGAGTCTAGGAGTAGGGCTAGCTGCTCTAAAGAGGGCTAGCTGTTAGGCACTCTTCAGGGATGGGATATCTTGATACTTTATTACACATAATCGATGCTGCATATTCCTGAGTGTCGAGGCTTCCAATTCAAAACCTACAAGCCGAGGCCTGGGCAGGGGGAAGAAGGCCCCCTAGGTAGATAGCTAGATAGGTACCAGAGTGTAGGAGCAAGGCTACCTGCTATAAAGAGGGCTGGCTGTTAGGCACTCTTGAGTCTTGAAGGATGGGATCTCTTGAGACTGTATTACTCACAGACATAGTAGGATTAGTAGCTAGTGAAGGTGCGGTCCCAAGCATATAATTCCCATGTAAGGAGTATGTGTCTTGTAGCTAGTTGCCTTTCTGACAATCTAATGGAGTAATGCACTGCCATGTATCACAAATTGTACAACTGGTAGGATGAGGGGTTGCACGTAATTTGTGTGGTTGCTTGCATGTTGCTTGCTTATTGTAATTTGTTGATTTATTTTTGGTCAGAAGAGTTAGAAATGTTATGAGTGGGGTTTGCGTTACAGTAGTGGGTCAGTTTGCCTGTATAATGGTGTTTTATTGTAGCTACCTGTCTATCAAGTTGTTGAGAAGTACAACTTTACTTAATATACATGTAAACTAACTCATGGGATGATTTTAAGATCACCATGAACAATTTGTAATCCAATTTCGAGATTATCTGAAGAGCATCCAGATACGTATCTGCTCATTTCAAATTATTATCTCAGATATTTATCTCAGATATTGCACAGATACTATTTAGATGTTATCTAGCTACCACAGGTACAGGCGCATGTACGGTTTCAGATATTGTTTAGACGCTATCTAAACAGTATCTAGTAATACAGATATCCGTATCTAGATATTGTTTAGATACTCTCTCTAAGCAGTATCTAGAAATACAGATATACGTATCTAGATATTGTCTAGATACTCTCTAGGCAGTATCTAGATACTACAGATATCAGTATCTATGCACCAGTATCTGTGATATCTAGATACCATCTAGATAGTATCTGTTTAGTATCTGAGATAATAATTTGAAATAAGCAGGTACGTATCTAGATACTCCTCAGATAATCGGTCGGTTCCCTGAGTGCTAGGACTCATTCTGAACCAAGTTCTGCTAAACCTAAAAACCATCCCAACCCTACTCAATCGAAAAATATCCGGAACAAGCAAGACAGACGAAATCCTCCTACCACGAACTCTGCCATTCACCTTGTCATTGCCCTTCTTCTCGTCAACTGCCTGAATTTAGCCGCCGCTTCAACAGCCTATCTCCGCACTCCTTTATCTTTCTTCGCACCTAACACCTACCCAGCAACCAGCATGTATTCAATGGGAGCTCAACAAAACAGGGTGCAACAAGGTAAGATCGATAGGAAATCGAACCGCCGAGAGAAACAAGCTGCTCAATTCCGCCTCGCTTCCCCACCTTCCCACCACACCGCCGCATACCTCGTTCCCCTGACTACCACACCGCACTACCTTACAAACTGCAAACATCTCAACAATACACCCATTGGCCATCTTCGAAACCCCATACTCTTTAAGCCTCCCACAGCTACTAATACCGCCCCTCGCGGCGTGGGTGCAAGTCCCGATATGCCCCTCGTGGCATTGTCGTCTCTGACGATTAATACAGCCTCCCATGGCGTGGGTGCAAGTCCCGATGTGCCCCTCGTGGCATCATCGTCTCTGACGATTAACACAGCCTCCCATGGCGTGGGTGCAAGTCCCGATGTGCCCCTCACGGCATTGTCCTTCCCGACAAAATTAACCAATAACGAAGCTGCAAGTCCTTATGCTCACAACCAACTTTACAATCAACCTTGGACAACTGTGTCCTACAACTCTTCTCCCATCTTCTGCAAAACTAACGACAACTCGTACTCCCCTGCAGTCCTGATCGCCTATCCCTTCATCATCCGTTCTAAGGGTGAAGAGATCTACAACAGCGAAGGGAGGCCGATTCCCACTCCTCCCTACCGTCCTAGATACATCCGCAAAGCAAGGGACATCCAGTTGATCTCTGAGAGACTCAAGTCCAACCCTCAACCTCCGTCCCCCCTTGGAGAGTCAACCTTCCAGCATCTTGATCCCTTTGCTGACACGCTCTCCAAATACAAAATCCTCCCGGTGCACACCACCACCGACAATGAGGAGATTTACGAGCTAACTCTCAGTGGCATCTATGGACGCGACCCTAGCATCCTTGCTGAGGGTCCCCTTTCTACGCCACAATCTCTGACCTTTCCTGTCGGCGCACACCCGTGCACGGACGCAGCTGCGGTGGTCCATACCATACGCGATATCATCGCGAACAGACCCCAGGACGGTCTTTTCAAAAGTGGAGTATCTGTGGACCAAGTTACGAACACCTCCATGCCTGGAAAGCCACCAGTATGGTCAATCAAGCTGTTTGCTAACAACGACATGCTTTCCCTGGCTGGCCTGGCTATTATAGAGGACTTCAACAACTTTGCAGTCCTCTCCACAGCCAACAAGCTGGAGAAGGGGGTTCCCAAGGTCACCACTCCTCGGGTAACCAACCAACACATCCTGAACTGCAAAACGCACTTCAGCACTGAGGAGGACTCTCTCCTCCACCTTCCCTACCCCTCAGATCCTTCAGCTAAGATCAACTGGCACAACCGGCAATGTGCTATCTCCATGCTGGTTGGACCAACCATCCTGTCCACCATCGGGGGTACCAGGACCTGTTCAGCTAACCCCTCTGGCAGCAGCCAAACAGGGAGATCCAGTGCCCAGGACGGGCTGGATACTGCTAACTCAACCTTGAGGGAGATCCCTTACGTCTTCCCCAATCCCGCAGCAGAAGGCAGCGACTACACTATGACTGACCCTGAAGACCAGTCAGATGGCTCTAAAAGGCAGAGGACTGAGCCTCACACGGACCCCCAGCTACTCCCGCACCACCCCTTCCCTTGGTGAGAAACTAACTTCCCTTCAGTTGCCTGGATCATGGAGCAGCAGGGTCACTACCTCACCACCAACTGGAGGTCCCAGCCTGAGAAGCCAGCATGGTTTCCCAAGTTGGAGAACATCCTGCGCATGGCTGCAGAGTTTGAGGAACGTGATGACCAAGTGTCGGCCCTCAGGCTACTCAACTTCAGATACCTGAAGAATGGGAGAGACGGCAGGGTCACTGAAGAGTTGCACTTTGCAACTCAAGAGGATAAGGAACACTTTGAATCCTTGCTCCCCCTCTACATCTCCAACATGCACTTTTCTGCATACTTCACCCACTCCAAGATCCCTCCATATATCTGCAACTCTTCCCTGATTCTGAAGACTGAGGCCAACACTGCCCTCAGATCCATGACGGACTTCACTGAAGAGGTGAATCGGCTGTGCCAGACAACCGTTGACCTCATGCACGACAAGCAGTGCTGTGACTCCTCGGTTGACAGCCTCGACCACTTCTCCCTCTCCTATTGGAATGCTGAAACCTGGGACCAGGCTACTGCCCCAGAGGACTCTCTGTACACCAGGGAGCTCATCCCCCTGAGACTTCTCTCGAACTATGAAGTCCAATTGGCTATCAAGAGGGGTATCCGCATCATCCAGTCCAGCAGATTGCATGTCCTCACAGCATTCATCTGCTGCAAAGGACAAGTCAAAGTCAACGGCATCCAGTTTTACTTCCGCCCTGGCTTCATGCCTGACCTGGACCCTACCAAGAAGGACAACCTCCCTGACTGGGTAGCCCTGGCAGGCTACCTCATTACAAGGGAGATCGGCCATGACAGCACTGGCAAGGTTGTCCCCCTTGACCCTACCATTTTTGGTGCTGACCTGGCCAGCTGGAAGGAGATTCAGAGCCGCCTCAACATCGAAACCTATGGGCAGAACGTGACTATGTTCTTCCATGCCCTCGCCTCCCTGGCCAAAGCCAAGCCCTATGGGTTGCCTGCCCCATGGCCCACGGCTAACGCTGAGCTTGACCTTGCTCTTCACCCAGGGATTGGACTTGCTCCTACCCCGGCAGGACCTACCACCTGGATGGAACTGCTCCAGACCTATACCCCGCTTCAGGTAAACCACTCTAACAATTTCTCTCCCTGCAGTTCCTTTTTTGACAGCCAGCAGCTACATAACTGTACTTTTAATTCCACAGGCAGCCGCCCCTGCCCCAGCAGCTGGACCCAGCCAGCCCAGAAGACAGTCAGCTCCCACCAACCAGTGGAAGGAGGTGACCAAGAAGACTGTCTGGAAGAAGCCATAGGGATTTTATGTGCATCCATTATGATCCCCTGCTTCTTAGTCATAGACTTCTATAGCACTCTTCTGATTGTCCCTCTCCTTATGGCTACTTGTTGGATCATAGGGTGTACCAAGCTATTGACAACAGTACAGAGTACACCCACTATTGATAAGTCAATCGTGAACAGCTTCCTTCTTCTGAAACACTCTGCAAAGCAGAATTCTAGCTGTGAACCTAATAGGAAATCCTGTACTCAGGACATTAGAACCTTGACTCATCCTACCTGGGATACAGCTCCTAGGGGAGGTAGACCTACTTCCAGACTTCGTTCCACTTCTGTAAACAGCTCTAGCTATTGGGAACCCCAAATAGACTGTCACTGTCAAGTTCATTCTATTATCGCCTACCTCGGATACAAGGCCCTGGACTACAAAGAGGTCCTACAGTTCTCCATAAACCTCAACACACACGTCACTAACTACACTCAACATGAGTGGGATCTAGAACGTTGCTACTTCAACAAACTAACCGGTAACTACACAATCCCTTTAGTCAACTATTACCTGGCTAACAGGAAATCTCACTTAGGCTCTCTCATTGGCCACAGGAACTCACAAACATATACTCCATCCCATCCTCCCCCTACTACACCAACAACTGAAGACACATCTGAGAACTATTCTGCAGGAGTTATGCCTGGCAGCACTAAACAGCAAATTTTATCTCGGCTTCCTCCCAGCTGCACAAGGTTTATCCTCCACTACAACTGTGGATATGGACATGCTACAACCATTAAGCAAATTAATGGTAAGTGGTGGGACATGAACTCTGAACACAACGGCCCTAGTCTTCTCCACTCACAAGATTGGATAAAACTCCAAGGGCACATCTACACTCTTACCAAAGCATCACCCTCCTTCCTTTCACACCCTTTTCAACCAGAAATTAACCACACACCAGGCCACCCTACTAGGGAGACTGTTGACATGATCTCCCCTACTAGTAACACCACACCCACTCACAACCGTCCTGACTCTCCCCACAGTATGGACCACATAACTTCCCCATGGCCTGCAGAACTCACAGATCACAACTTACCAGATCAGGATAACTCCTCAGATCTAACTTTCTCTGATCTCCTAGACTCCACCCTATCAGATCAAGAAGATCCCATAGATTCCCCCTCTTTAAATCAAACACACCCCACAGAAACTATTTACTTAGTCTCTGACGATGAGGAACCTCCCAGATCAAAACAAAAAACATCTCCTACAAAGAAAAATAATTTAACTACCAAACGCTCACACCCCTGCACACACCAGATGCACAACACACCTCTCCCTATACCTAGCAAAGTTGTCCTTCCTGACTTCACTAAGTTTCGCCAATGCAGAATTTTTGGGGCAGAACCTCCTACCAAGAAACCTGCTCCTTCCAGACTCACCACCAAAACCCTTCCAACGAAAAGAATTAAAATTACTCATACTACTTCATATCCTGTTCAACAACAGCAAACTGCACTCTATCTCACTAACATTATCACCTCCAATTGCAGAGGCATTTTCTCATCCTGGGAAACACTCTATGACCATATTCGAACTAATGCGCCAGACATTGCTATTCTCACCGAAACAAAACTCACCTCCAACAATACAGGCATAATTAATATGATCAAACAAGACCTCTCTGACTACCACTTTCATCACAGCAGCAAAACCATTAAGCAAGCTACCAATGCAGACAACATTGTTACCCGCTCAGCTGGAGTCATCACACTTATCAAAAAGACTCTTACTGCACACCTAATTAAACATGAAATCCCCACTGACATAGCTGGTCACCTCACTCATCAAACTATTAACAACATCACTCACATCCTAGGTGTCTACATGCCCTGCAATGATCCTGCCAAAAGAGCCCGCATCTATGAACACATCCACTACATCATATCCCAGAACCCCTCTCACCACTATATTGCAGGGGGAGACTGGAATGCAGCTTACTACCTTACTGATAGAAGCAACACAGTACATCACCTGGAGGACCAGCCTCACTACCTGCATCTTAATAAATATTCAATTCACATCCAACCATCTCCACGTCCCCATACTTATTCAGACAACACCTCGTACAGCAGCAGGATAGATGACATCATTCTCATCAACCCTCCACCTGCAACCATGGTGACAGAAACCACACACCAAATGGGAGACACGCTTGACCACTTGACCCTGGAACAACAAATTACCTCCTCTCTCTTTCCACCTCCCAACCTGGACACACCACCTCACAATCCAACACCCCAACTGCTACTCCCTCTCAAGCAACAGGACATGGCCAAAGCCAAAGAGGCAATCTCAAATAAATTTCTCCATCAATTCCAACACAGCCACATCAACATAAATAAAGCCTGGACTATAGCACAAACTTTACTGGGAGAAGATAAAACATCTGCACACATCCAATCTATTAGACAAGAACTCACAGCCACCATGCCAGAAAATCTTAACAGCATGGCAGATCATCTCATGATCACTTTACACCAAGCTCTCTCTATCATGACTGACATCTGCCCCACTAAGTCTAGCACACCAGGCATTTTTTTGCCCAGACAAACTGCTAAAACCTACTGACGTCTTAACTACCATATTAAACACATTAAAGCACTTCGAACAGCCTCCAATCATCTTGACCAACAACAATACATGATGCTCAGAAGCACACCTCATACGGCAGGCACATACTCACCTACCACCAAAATTAAAATACAACAGCACCTACAAAACTTACTCCTCCCTGACTACTGCCTCTCCCTAACTGCTGATATTAAACAAAGTATTACAGAACTACGACACATGCAGGCTGCACTCAAAGAGGAGAGAGCAACTGCCTCCATCAAGAAATTCAGACGCCGCCTCAGCACACAGGCACGACAAACTCACAGGTATATTTTCTCTCCTGAAAATTACACACACACACCCACTGCCCTACTGGATGCATCCTCAAACACACTTAGCACCAGTACCCAGGGTCTCCTGGAAGTTTTGACCGAACACATGGGTAAACTTATGTCACCTCCCACACCACCCATTTTAGATGATTATACCCGACATGCCACTCCCCCTCCATGGGAAACACACACAGACAAATACCACCTTGAAACTCCAGCCAACTCCATACAAACCACTGCCTCCCCTTACACCTATCTCTCCTCCTCAACCACCTATGATGACTGCATCAGGAAACTCTCCACTAACAAAGCCACAGGCCCAGACGGCATACCTAATTACATTACATTACATTACATTACATGTTAAAGTCTACTTGACACCGCGAGGGTGTATGAGACTCTGTGCTTTAAACAAAAAGAAAAAGCACCCACAAAGCAAAAAACCCCATTACATCAGGGGTGTGTCGAGGACAAACAAACCAAACTCCCAACCACCGTTTTGGTGGCGTAGGTATTAAACCCCTTAGAGCAGGACCCAGATCTCAACCACTTACAGTGGCGGAGGTAAGAAGCTAACAAATGAGAAGTCTCAAGAAGAAAAAAAAAGGGATAATAAATTACGGTGCCACTAAGCAGTCCAGGGCTTCCTGTCTTGCTCTTCTACAAGTAGAAAGATAGTCGGCTAGGTTGCTCCAAAAAGACTTAGTGCCATTTCCATTCATAAAGGTTCTGAATGTGGAATCGCAGAATTCCACATTCCATACGGTTAAGTCGGTATCCTCATGGACATGCCTATAAATATCTGTAAACAGATTCTGGTAGCGGAGGCGAATATCATTATAAAAAGGGCACTCAAACATATGCATTTCATCCTCAGTTTTTTGGAACCCACACATTTGACAGTGTCTCATTGAGCGAGGGATGTGTGCTCTATCCACCACCCTCATTCTTTCTGTGTTCAGCCAATGGGAACCCATTCTAAACTGTGCTATAGAACGAATCTGATCCTGCTTATGTAAGGCGGATGTAAAGGGAATCAAGCCATTCTCATCATTGCTGTTGGCTGCGAACCATTTTGGTATCTCGGAGGCGTTTAAAGCCAACCCTTCTCTCATCAGGGATGTCTCTAACTGCATTGGTGTCACTTGGGTACTTAAACCTCCATGACTCAAAAACTTCAGACATAATACCTTCGACATCGACAGCCTCCAAAATGTTGATGTTTTTACTGGATCCTAGCTTGTGGAGAGCACAACGCAAGTCATGAACCCAGCCAGTGTTGGAGTCAAAAGATTCCTCAAGAGCCATTCTAATGAGATCCTCAGGTTCTTTATGTATGGTCTTGTTCCAGAAGCGCAAAGCTTGTTTAAGCCAAGCAAAACACAACGGGGTTCTACCCAGCTCTTCCATGATAATATTAGATGTAGTAGATTGGCAAACACCCAACATTTGTTTAAGTATACCTCTATGCCATTTCTCACAAGCATGGTCATTTGAGATAAGTGTGTTGTTCAGAATAGAAGGAGCCCACACCTCACAGCCAAAATTCAGGATAGGTTGTACAAGAGAATCAAACAGGTGGGTGAGAATATCAATATTGTATATCTCCATAGTATGGCATCGCCTACGAAGCATGTGGTGTGCCTTTTGGGCCTTAGTGAGCATCCTAGAAAAAGCAGCTTTTGCACGATTGCTTGAGTCACCATCCACCATCTAATGAACTACTCATGTGCCTCCCACAGGAAATGCTTGAGTCACCATCTAATGAACTACTCATGTGCCTCCCACAGGAAATGCACCTCACCTTACACAAACTCATGCAGCTAGTATGGATCCTGGGAGAAACACCAGACTGCTGGAAAATCTCCCACACAGTCATGCTCTACAAAAAATCAGATCCTTGCTTACCCCAAAACTACAGGCCAATAGGCCTTAACAATGCTGTAGCCAAACTGTGGACCTCTCTTGTTACCAACACTATTACTACCTACTCTGAAACCAATCACATTCTTAGTGCCTGCCAAGAGGGTTTCAGAAAAGACAAAAGTACCTATAGACAACTCTTGACCCTTCTCCACAACATTGAGGATGCTGCCCTCTTCCACCAGGACCTTTATGCTGCCTACTTTGACTTTAGCTCTGCCTTCAACATGATTGATCACCAAAAACTTCTCTGCATTATGCACAGCTTGGGTTATACCCATGATACTATAGATACAATTAAACGAATTTACACAAACTCTACTACACATATCCTCCTTAACAATACATCTGGCTCCCCTATCCCCATCACTAGGGGCACTATCCAGGGAGACACTCTCTCCCCCTTACTCTTCATTATTTTTCTAGAACCCCTACACAGATGGCTCCGTTCTGGAGGACAAGGATACAGAGCAGCATCCCTACCCTCCACAGCAGCAGATGAAAACCACACTAGCAGCTTGGGGTATGCTGACGACACTGCCGTCCTAACCGGCAGCTCAGAGGACCTTCGCATCCAATGTGGTAAAGTTCAAACTTTTAGTATCTGGTCGGGCATTCCTCTTAACGCCACTAAATGTGTGGTTAGTGGCATACTCCACAAATCACACCCCTCACAACCTACTCACAACAACACTCTCAAACAAAGGCTAGAAAAAATTCCTTTGGGTAATTCCTATGCTACCTACCAGCCACCAGACCAAGCCTATAAATACCTGGGGGTTCACATCTCACTTACCTTAAATTGGAAACTCAACTTCACTCTATTGAAACCATCCACAACAAAGGCTTGAGCATCCTCACTAAAGCTAAAAATAGGGCAACCCCCACCCAATGTCTACGAATAATCTCACAATGTGTCAGAGCAGCTATTAAATACCCCATGATAGTAGCTCCCTTTTCACTAACCGACATTCATGTCATTGACAGAGCAGTATTAAAAACAGTTAAACTCTGCTGCTCCCTTCCTAGATCCTTTCCGACAAGAGCACTCCACCTCCCCAAAACAGAGGCAGGACTAGGGGTGCCCTCTCTACTCACTGAATATACTCAGATTACTGCAACAGCCCTCACCCAGTCCATGAACGACCAAGGTCACCTGGGAATTCTCACCAGGGCTCTTCTTGACAAATCAACCTCCACCATGACCACTCTAGATCCTCTCTCTCTCTCCCGCAAGCAACTTAAATTTATGTCCCTAGCCCGCCAGCTGGAAATTACATTACATTACATTACATTACATTACATTACATTACATTACATTACATTACATTACATTACATTACATTACATTACATTACATTACATTACATGTTAAAGTCTACTTGACACCGCGAGGGTGTATGAGACTCTGTGCTTTAAACAAAAAGAAAAAGCACCCACAAAGCAAAAAACCCCATTACATCAGGGGTGTGTCGAGGACAAACAAACCAAACTCCCAACCACCGTTTTGGTGGCGTAGGTATTAAACCCCTTAGAGCAGGACCCAGATCTCAACCACTTACAGTGGCGGAGGTAAGAAGCTAACAAATGAGAAGTCTCAAGAAGAAAAAAAAAGGGATAATAAATTACGGTGCCACTAAGCAGTCCAGGGCTTCCTGTCTTGCTCTTCTACAAGTAGAAAGATAGTCGGCTAGGTTGCTCCAAAAAGACTTAGTGCCATTTCTATTCATAAAGGTTCTGAATGTGGAATCGCAGAATTCCACATTCCATACGGTTAAGTCGGTAGCCTCATGGACATGCCTATAAATATCTGTAAACAGATTCTGGTAGCGGAGGCGAATATCATTATAAAAAGGGCACTCAAACATATGCATTTCATCCTCAGTTTTTTGGAACTCACACATTTGACAGTGTCTCATTGAGCGAGGGATGTGTGCTCTATCCACCACCCTCATTCTTTCTGTGTTCAGCCAATGGGAACCCATTCTAAACTGTGCTATAGAACGAATCTGATCCTGCTTATGTAAGGCGGATGTAAAGGGAATCAAGCCATTCTCATCATTGCTGTTGGCTGCAAACCATTTTTGGTATCGGAGGCGTTTAAAGCCAACCCTTCTCTCATCAGGGATGTCTCTAACTGCATTGGTGTCACTTGGGTACTTAAACCTCCATGACTCAAAAACTTCAGACTTCAGGAAAAAACTTCAGGCAATGATTAAAAAACTTCAGGAAATGATTAAAAACTTCAGGAAATGATTAAAAAATCAAAAACTTCAGGAAATGATTAAAAAATCTGACTTAACAATTTCTTGGAATGACATAGAACTTCTTGACAAATTTAACATACACTCTCTCCCTCTTCCACCACAGGCAATTCCTGTCTCACTCATGACCCCTTTCCACGACCTGGACATCTACTCATACCACGACCTGGTCACCCCCATGGGAACTCATCTTATCAGTGCTACAGACCTTTCTCTTATTACTTTACACAAAATTACTAAACACCACAAACGATCCCTGAACCGCCTCACCACACACCTCTCCTCCCTCCAAACCGCCATTCCTCCAACTCACTCGGACCCACTCCCCCTCTCCCACAGGCAACTTGCGCCTGGCTACGCAATTTCGCAGAACACGACAGACAACGTTAAACTCCCTGCTCCTATCGAACCCTCCACCCCACTCACCCAGCGCTACCAACCTCACGCCACCGTTACTGATGCAGACTACGAGGCGGACCCCACTGGGGACCTGGAAGGAAACCAATGGTGGGCGTGGCCCACGCAGATCGCAGGCAGTCACGCGCACCAAGCATGGGGCTGCCCCACCAGTGACGCCACCTGGTCAGCACGCCACTACTTGTGCAAATCTTGGATCCGACACTCCTCCTCCTCCAAATTCTACCGCGCATATAAAATAACTTCCACCTCGCACCCTGACAAGATCCGCGAGGCCATGACATTCCCCGACAGCAGCGCACCTACACCACCGGCGCGCCTGCTTCACCTTACTTACGGATCTCAGTACAGAGCCCTGCACATTACGAGCTGGCGGGGCAAGCGCTCTTACAGCGACGACAAACTTTCCACCACCACCGTTGTCCACGTCCAATGGGCCCCAACCATCATGCACAACGCCCATATCAACTCCTATACACGCATGGGATACAGCATCCACCACTGCACACCTCTTACCTCCACTACCTCCACCATACATTGGAAACCTCAATCCCACCATGCGGCCCACCTTGTTGAACTGGTGGGACAACCAGCATATGACCAATTAACCCACACCTTTAAAACCACTCCTCCGGTAACCACACACCTCAATCCCAGGAAGGACATCCACCTCACTAACTTCCAGCAACAAGGCCAATGGGCCATCTCCCCAGGATTTAATGCTGACAATCATAATCTGGTACACAAACTTTTGCACATTGACACACACGACAGGCACCCAGACTGGGACATTCAACCACCCTCAGCCTACATTATACAAACAGGCATCCTCACTACTTTGGCTGACCAATCCACACACACACATACCACCGCTTCATATCTTTATAACCCCACAGGTCACTGTCTTGGGCACATTCCCAACGACAGGCTCACCTCTCTTAAACAAAACTATGACCACTTTAAAAATCACCACCCTACCAAATGGAACCAACTGACCCAAGGAGGAACATACCACACTGACTTAGCTGCCCTCTTCACCAGATACAGAGCTGCCCCTGCTGCCACTAACATTCTGTCTCCCTTCCTCTACCAAGCAGCAGCTGCTCTGGGCATTACTCACCATCGTACCTCCAATCCTCTTAGCTACGACCAAAGCCTCACCAGCTTCTCTTCTACCAGCCCTGCTGACCAGCTCTTTGGTTCCAACCAAGACCCCTTTCTTACCATCTGGACTGGGGGCTCACTGGTGGACATTCCCAACTCCACCACACAAGCACACCAAGCTCTAAGGTGGGCTCTAGCCAGTGCTGACCATGCTGAAAATACTCTCAGCCCTACCTGCACCCTGATGCTCCTCCCTGATGACCTTGCTGCCCCTTACAAAACTCTCCTCCATCACTCCTGGATTCACTACATTGACTCTAGACCACAGTCTGAATTTTATACTACCTCTGAAATTTGGATTGGCAGCAAATCTCACACCCCACCTTCCACTCAAAAATTACACCTCATTCTTATATGCAACCCTCACAGCCAAGAGACCTACTTTCCTAAACTCCCAGATTTTATTGACCAATGGACATACTACATGCAAAGCCTCTCCTCATCCTGGGAGCCCTCTACTATCACACCACCTCCCACACTTACCTTCACTGACATTGTCATCACCTACCCTCGGAAACTTAAATCTCTTGCCAAAAATCCCTGGCAACCTCCACTCCACCAACACCCTCCTCCCTCTCCTCTTATCATTACCCACCCTTGTTTATACCTTGCTACCCCCTCCTCTGGCCTCCAGGTCTACACAGATGGTAGCCTAATAAAAGGTAAACCAGGGCACCCTAGCAAGATAGGTGCTGCAGTATATGTCCCGGCTGCAGGACAAAGCTACACCATCAACCCTGGGGGAATAGGGGCCACCAAAACTAACAACCGGGCAGAACTGGTAGCCATCCACCAAGCCCTTCTCAACATTGATTATGACAAATCTCTTACCCTTCACACAGACAGCCTCTGCTCTCTTCAACTTAAAAAAAAAATGATTCATGACCCCACCACAACAACCCGTTCCATTCATACTGAATTACTGCAATCAATTCAAAAACACCTCATTCAACGCATCCTGCATGGCTCACACACCACCCTTTGTAAAGTCCGTTCCCACACAGGTATCCTTGGAAATGACAGAGCAGACACTCTGGCACGCAAGGCAGCTGAACACCCTACCTCAACTAATTTTACTGATAACACTGGGGAAATCCCCCGCCACAATGTTTACTGGCCTACAGTTCAACCTCCTCGTACACCCATGGGAGATATTCCCCCAAGAATTTTAGCACCCAAACTTACACAAGGTATCACCTCTAACCTACCCACTAGCTGCCACCTTGGTCAACACCCTCTTAAAGGGATTTATGCAACCACCTGGGCTGATAACACCCCCCATCAACTTCCTCAAGCAGGTAACAAATTTTGGACCTCAACCCTTATCCAGCATAAAACTAAATTCCACATCCTTAAAGCCCGCTGGGGTAGACTGTGGAACCGTAAACTTGCATTCCGCTGGAAACTTCCTTATATTACCAATACACACCCACCCACGAACTCCCTATGCCCCATCTGCCACACCTGTGAGGACGGAGCGGGCCACATCCTGGCGGGCTGCACACACCGGACTTTCAAGGGGCTCTACATCAAGAGACATGACGCCGCAGTGCGACTCATCCACAAGGCCATTTGCACAGGAGCCCTGGGATCTCGCAGAATGATCATGGACGCTGGCAAGGAAGAGGACCTCCCCAGGGGGGTCCTGGGCAAACGTCTCCCTAACTGGTTACGCCCCTCCACTATTACTCTAGCGGATTGGAAGAGGATGAGACCTGATCTTGCCGTCCTACCTGACATAGACTCTCCTACCTGTATGTCTGATAAAGAACTCTGGGTTCTTGAGCTTGGATACTGCTCTGATACTAACCATGCTACTAAGTTTATTACCAAACATGCCCAGCATGTTGAATTAGTAAATGGCCTTCGATCGGCTGGATACCTTGTTCACTATGAAGTTATTACCGTCGGTACAACTGGTACTATTCCTACCTCTTTTTTGACTTCTATGACCACTCTTGGACTTCAGAGATCATGTGCCCTCAAACTGGCGGACACAGTCCACTCCCACACCATTACTAGCTTTCAGAGTATTTTACAGTGCAGACGCTTTATGGAAGCACACCCCGGGTCGATACCCGGGGACTAGCACACAGACCGTCCCCCCTCTCAGGTTTTGTCTTACCAGCTGCATTGTGTCGGTGCTTCCCAACCGGGGTGAAAAACCCCCGTATTAAGCTGCACTGGCATGATGGGGCTACGGTGCCTGTCGTTCAGGCATCGGTGGTAATTCTTTTTACTGAGATGGTCCTACGGTGACTATAGCTAGCTCCGGCTTACGCTATGGTGTCCTTAACTTCACGTCCTGTGAGTAACGGTTCTACACGGATGTAACAATTTCAATTTCAATTTCAATTACAGAATACGTCTTATCGACGTATAGTGATTAACAGAGGGGAGGGGTGACACGAGGAGGGGGGCCTTCGATTTCGACCAATAACAGGTATGATACGACCTCATATGGCCGGGATGGGAAACCCTCCTTCGAACCTTCGAAATTTCGTCTTGTCAGACCAACCATTTTCCCCATGATCAAGCATCTCTTCTGGGAAACTTCGCGCAAGTTGCTTGTCGGGATTCTAGTCCCCATGGAGTCACCTCCGGCTTCTTTGGTGGCCGCGGTTAAGAAAAATGTCAGAATAACAAGCTGGATGTTTTTTTCTTTGTCCCGAGCACCTGCTTTTTAACTTGTCGATGGGAGCAGCGGCCCCTCAGATATAGCTCGCAATGGCAACGAGAGCAATCTGTCAGACAAATTGTGCCAATCGGCTCCCGTTGCATGTCATGCAGATGCGCTGGAGAGCCCGAGCGATTGCGCTGCATGCTTGTCGAGCTCTTTCAACTACCTGCTCATTCTGGCGCTGTTCTGTTCAGCGCAGAAATTTTAGTTTCCGGAAAACTGTCTGGATGCTTCCGATATGGCTCGGTTGGCTCCATCTGCCCGGCTGGCTTGGCTACCTGGGAAACCCACCCACCCCTGCACGAAGACTCGTCTGTGACGAAACGACACTGTCTGGCCAACAAAAATCATATAAGGGGCGCATGAGGCTCCTGCCTACAGCCTACGCAGGTTTTGCGCAACAGCAAGTAACGGCACGAAGCACCATGAGCCAATACGCGTTGGCTGGCCACTTTCATACCGAAACTTAGGAGGATCAGAAGGCCGGGAAATGAGTTTTTTGGGGGGAGCAAGTTGAAAGCGACAAAGTTTTGTTTGCAACCTCGAACAATCGAACCTCGCGAGAAGCTGTTCCGAAAGGTACCTCGCCCTTCGAAACCCTATCATACCGAGTCCGGGTCGAAATCGTAGCCCCCCCTCCTCGTGTCACCCCTCCCCTCTGGTGATTAAGCGGAAGGCAGAGGAATGATCTCCGCCGCTCGTGCTGAAGTACTCATTACTGCGCGCCTAACTGAACCCTGATAAACCCTATCCGTTGGTCTACTCAGTCAACCGTTGTCGAGAGGGCGCGGAGTGAGAATCGCTATCCTCGAGGAGGGGGCGCGGAGTGAAGATCACTATCCTCTATCCTCTGGGCGCGCCCATCCACGAAATCCACCCCCAAAGTCCGGGCCACCTTCCCTCCAGGTAGGGCTTGTACCGTCATCAGGGATTCGACCGGGGGGTACTGCCCGGGGGTTCTACCTACCTGGAGCTCGGGGAGAGCAGGACGGGGGAAGCCGGACAGAGGGCCTAGCCTAGGCGAATCAGATACGCTTCGATGTATGGTTGGTAGTCTTCGGACTCGCCGGTCTGCTTCGCCTGGCCGGTCTGCTTCGCCCGGCGCTACATGCGCGCATGCATGCGTTTAGGGCTAGTCTTTCACCTCTCCATCTTCATCTTTGTCCACTCCGTCTTCACCTCTCTTCTATAACGCTCTTAAGATGTTTAGCTAGGGAACTCTCCCTTTCAAGTGCTTCCGCCTCTTCTTCCTATTGCACTGTTTCAACTTCCCCCTAGCAGCGTAAGATGACGTCGCCAATTGCTGTGGACGCTTTCAAAGCAATGGCATTGCTGTTACCCGTAAGCAACTCCAGTCCCAGCTCTGCGCATACTATGATGTATATAATATGAAAACCACCTCGACCTCACCTCGAGACCCTAGCTTCGCTTCGAAGCTCTCAGTCCCCTCCTGCCCCTCGATTGTCTAACTCTCTTGCCAGCAAGCCTGCCTAATATGACTTATTTCTTACTATTACTTCTTTCGTTTGGATACTCTCCTTCCTGTATGCCTACCCCCCTCCCCCCACCCACCCCCCACCCCCCCACCCCACCCCCGCCACACCACACACACACACCATTCAGGATTGCGACGTCAAGGGAGGGCTGTTCCCTGGTGGCACTTGCGTTGATGCTGATAGCCCGAGAGGCTTTGTCTTTTACGATGATTTCGAGCGATGCGCAGGCTCGTGGATCCTTGTACCGTAAGTTCACCTCCCCTTTTCAGTTCTACTGTCGTCACTTCATCCTCTCAGCCTGTATCGTCACCAAGCGCCCCTTAAGTGGCCACAGAGATAATCGTTCATGCAAATATCCGCACCGATGCGTGGTTCGACATTTCCTTGTCGCGGCGCACAAATGACTCCGAGAGCTCATACCGCGTAGCGTCCCTTCCCGGAAGATAGGCGACGGCCCTCTGGTACTCCCTGCCTCCCCTCATCTCCGCCCTGTGTCTGCTGACTGAGCTGCTGCTGCTGCTGCTGCGCTGTGCATGGCTGCTGCGCTGCTGCGCTGCTGCTGGCTGCTTAGCTAGCTGCTGCTGTCTGCAGCTCGCGCGTCTTGGCTCTGGCTGCTGCTGCTGCTGCTTGCTGCTGCTGCTGCTTGCTGCTGCGTGCTGACTGCGCTGGCTGCTGCTGCTGCGACTCCTGCGTGCTGGCTGCTGCTGCTGCTACGCTGCTGGCTGCTCTGCTGCTCGCTGCTAGCTGCGCTGCTGCTCTGCGCGGCTGCTGGCTGGCTGCTGCTGCTGCTGCTGCGCTGATAACGCTGTCCTGCTGCTGCTAGCTGCTGCTGCGGCTGCTGCTGCTGCTGCTTGCTGCTGCTGCTGCGTGCTGCTGCTGTCTGCTGCTTGCGGCTGCTCTGCTGCATGCTGGCTGCTGCCTGCGCTGCTTCCTGCGGCTGCTGCTGCTCCTGCTGCTTCTTCTGCTGCTGCCGCTGCTGCTGCTGCTGCTGCGGCTGTGCTGCTGCTGCTGCTGCTGCGCTGCTGCTGCTTGCTCTCTGCTGCTGCTGCTGCGCTAGCTTCTTGCTTCTGCTGTGCTGCTGCTGCTGTCTGGCTGCTGCTGCTGCGCTGCTGCTGCTGCTGCTGCTGCTGCTGCTGCTGTCGTCCTTGGTAAAGCTAAGGGACCAGCCTTAGGCCCTGCCAAATACACCATAACAGTACAACACCAATGCGGCAATGCCCCCGTTTCATCCGTTGCAAGGGGGAACAGTCAAGCCTCTTCGCTCCTTTCGTGTCATACTCCCACTTCCAGCTCTCCCACGACCTTTCTTTACGCACGCTGCTCGTCAGTTCCCCTCATCCTCTATCATAGACAACGGTGCTAGCCCTGGCTCACTACTGGATTTTGACCAAGACAATCCAAACTGCCCTCACCCCCTTTCTCCTGCTCCTTCTCCAGTTGCTCTTGCCACTGCAAACTTGGGGGGTCTATAGCACCCTTTATTGGGCTGAAAGGGTGTATATTGGGTGTACAAGGGTGCCGTAGGGGTGCAGAATGGGTGCCATACCCCTTTTTCCCCCTCAAACTGTTTTTCTTTCCAGCTACGAGCAGCAGCTTCTAAGCAGCTCTAAACAATGCTCACACCCACTCCCTCCCTCCTCACTGGTACAATTAAATGGTCACTGTAGCACAAACTCAGAGCCCCCGGCGATAAAACAATTGTTTGGGGTTCAGTTCATCAATGCTTTTTCTTTTTAAGCCCTTGCTATCACGGTTGGGCAAGTCCCTTTAGCCTATTAATTTGGCCTACCCCTGGACTGTAATATGCATACACTGTTTGCTTGCTGCAGGGGATTCAACCTCCTTCCAAGATGGCTACTTGCAAGTGCGTAAGGGACATGGCATGAAGCAGGATAGCCTGCTACTTTTCTAACTTGACATCTCGAGTCTGTCTTTTCGATATGCCCCATCGATCTAGTTCCGTCTCACCGGTTTCTGAGCCTGAAGTCGATGGCGCTTCCCTTTCAAAAAGGAGGGGGGAGTGTAGCAGGATAGACTGTGCATAAGGGACATGGCAACTCTGCATCTTCACAAACGAATGTGAAGTATGCCCAGGTTCCTGATTGCGCTTGCTTTTAATCTGCTTCAGAAGCGCATTTCCCATCCTGCTTGTTGTGTTATGTTCGTTGTGTTGTCCGCTTACTTGGCGTAGCTAGCTGCAGCTGGAGTTCCCCTTCTACTGCTCTCCCCACTTGGTTTCTTCATCGCCCTTTTTTCTTTCTTTCCCTCTTATCTTCCTTCCTTGCACCCTTCCGTCATATTCCTACCCGCGCGCCTTTCTCCCCCCCCACCCCCCACCCTTAACTTAATTTGCCCGTGGTTAACAAGTGCGTCCCCCCGTCCTCTCCCCCCCTCTCCCCCTTCACCTATTTTGCCCGTGATTCGTATGCACATCTCACTTCAGGTCAGGCACACCTTCCACTGGCGCTTCAATCAATTCAAATGCCCCTCGCAGTCTGTTACTTGCTGTGGCTAACGTGGCTCTTCTTTGGCGTGGCTGTGGTTTCCGATGTTTTCGTCGATGCAATTACGGTAGGACTCCATTGTATGGCTAGGAAGCATTGGTTCAGTGGTGGTGCTTGGGTGGGTTGGAGTGGGGGGAGATGTCAGTGGCAGCTGGGCAGTGTATGTGGACATGGGGCAGTGGTGGCGGTGCTGCGTGTGTGTATGTGCAGGGGGAGGGGCAGGTGGGGAGGGGAGGCATGGGGTCCTAGGGGGGGAAGGAGTTAGCTGATGGTATTGAGACCTGCACACACACACTGAAAGCACTATAACTACTCAAACCACTTGCAACCCCGTATGCACACAAAGCATCAACTCCAACAAACTGGAAAACAATCAATGAGACCAACAAATACACAGACTCACTCACTCACTCACTAAATCACTCCCTACCTCACGTTCTAACTCACTACATAACGGACTTACACTGAAAAATTGGGGGTATTCAGCACCCTATTCTGCCCCCTTTCACCACACGTAAGCACCCAGAATGAGCCCTGTATAGCCCACTTAAAGGGTGCCAAAGACCTTTCAAATTTGCAGTGCAACTGACGAACAAGCATGCTCTTCAGGTGATCACCAGCAAAACCAAGATCGTGAAGAAGAAGACTGCAAAGGGCGATATCATTGAGGTGGAGGTGCCAGTGTGGAACTGGGTGGTGGCCAACATCTCTCTCATGGCCTTAGGAACGTCGTCCCCAGAGATTATGTTGGCTGTGATTGAGACGATCATGGCTTTGGGTAAGCCCACAGAGGAGCTTGGAGCCAGTACCATTATTGGCAGCAGCGCCTACAACCTGTTTGTGATCACCGCTGTGTGCACTATTGCACTGAAGGATGGTGAGGGGGGTTGGGGGTTGGGGTGGGTATATGTACTAATGCACTGAGGGAGGGTAAGAGGGTTCTGGGGAGTGGGGGTGGCAGGTCATGTGGGCGGGAGGGGGGCATTTCTATGTACTGTCGTGCTGAATGATAGGGAATGGGGGTGGACAGGTGGAGGTCCACAGGCCGAGAGGGTAGCTAGAGGGATGGGGAGCGGGTAGACAGGGGGGGGGGGGGGGGGGGGGGGGGGGAGGGGGAGGGGGTCTGTGCTTGTGTGCTGAAGGATGGTCAGAGAAAAAGGTGGAGAGATGTAGGTAGGCAGGCGAAGGATTGGGTGGGTGAATGTCCACCAATATAGGGTGCAGCTAGCATTAGGTCTTACGGGAGAGGCTGTAGGGGACCCTGAACTCCGATGCATGCCCCCTTGACCCTTCCTGTTTCTCAGGCGTCTTCCTGAAATGTCTGACATAGCACCTACCCTTGAATCTTAACCAAATGTAACCATACCTTCACTACAATGCTCGTACATATATGGTAGTAGAAGCCTGGTAGAAGCCACACAATTCTACAATTTTACAAGGTTGAGTGAACCACATCTAGGTGAACCACATGTGGACTATCATACTTGCAGCTCTGCACCTCCAGATATACCATCTCACACACCCTGCAAACAAACCCTGCACCTTCTATGCACCTCCTCACACACCCTGCACACCCCATCTGCACCTTCTCACGCACCCTGCACACCCGTATTGTGTTCAGGGCAGTTCAAGCGGCTTGACCACATAAAGGTGTTCACCTGGACAACCCTTTGGATGCTGTGGGCCCACATTTGGATATGGGTGGTCTACAAAAAAATCTCTCGAGGCGAGGTTGAGCTATGGGAGGTGAGGCTAGGTCGAATTGTAGGCTGTGTTGCTGACCTGGGGGAGCAAGGCAGTATAATTGAGTGCGTAGAGTGATTAACTGACCAACTGACTGGGTGCCTGCCTGCTGTCTTGCCTAACAAACTAGCGGACTGCCTGCCTGCCAGCCTAACTGACCAACTGACTGAGTGCCTGTCAGTCTACCCACCTGTCTGACCAGCTGAATGTATGCCTGCCTGCCTGTAAGTCTAACTGACCGGCTGACTGTGTGTCTGCCTACCTGCCTGACCAACTGACTGAATGCCTACATGCCTGCCAGCCAACCTAACCGACCAACTGACTGGGTGCATGTCTGTCTGTTCACCTGCCTGTCCGGCTGACTGAATTCATGCCTGCCTACCAGCCTAGCTGACCAACTGACAGAGTGCATGCCTGTCTGTTCACCTGCCTGACTGGCTGACTGAATTCATGCCTGCCTACCAGCCTAGCTTGACCAACTGACTGAGTGCAGGTCTCTCTGCCAACTTGCCTGACCTGCTGACTGAATGCCTGCCTGTCTGCCTGCCCGCCAGCCTGCCAGCCTGCCTGCCGACCTGCTGACTGAACGCCTGCCTGTCTGCCTGCCAACCTGCCCGACCTGCTGACTGAATGCCTGATAGTCTGCCTGCCAGCCTAAATGACTGAGTGCTTGTCTGCCTGCTTGCCTACCAGCCTACCTACCAGCCTACCTACCAGCCAGCCAGCATATGTGACCAACTGAATGAGTGACTGTCTGTCTGCCTACCTGCTTGCCTGACCGGCTGAATGCCTGACTGCCTATCTGCCTGCCTGACCAACTGACTGATTGTCTATCTGTATGCCTGCTTGCCTGACTAACTGGCTTACTGACTTCCTGCTAGCTTGACTTGCTGACTGTATTATAACGTCTTGTCGTATTCCTGTGGCCAGGCATTTACAACTCTCGGGTTTTTCCCTGTCTTCGTGCAAACTTCTTACATGGTGGATGTTCGAGGCTGGAACTGGTTCATCCCCAGGAATGAAGTGTGGCCAGTGGATGAAGAAGATGGAGAGAAGGTAGGATATATATTGCCGTGTGCTTTGAACCTGTACCCCCATCACTGGTAAAATGACCACCACAATTAGACCTGTGTTATGGCCTAATAATAATAACACCCGGGAAATCAACGGTCAACTCACCCTTTAAAAGCAACTACAATCGGTAGATTTGTGTCGTTATTTTACCAGTGCTTCTTGGTCCTAATGAGGTGTGTCTGGTAGATAAAGGGGGGGGGGGGGGGGGGGGGGGGGGGGGATAGATGGTTGAGAAGATGGGATACAGTCATACATACATCTCTTTGACCCTGGACTCCTGTAAGTTGGACCATTAATGTTGACCTCCAACTGCCTATGACAATGCCATGACAATGCCAAGGTGCACTTTGCTCATTTGCTCAGGATAACGTAAGAACAGAAACAACAGCAACAACAACAGCAACAACATTGTGACTGGTAAACTCAATAACAACAACAACAACAACAACAACAACAACAACAACAACAACAACCTATCCGCCCACCCACCCACCCACCCAATCTCCCACCCACCTACCCAATCACCCACCCACCTATCTACCTATCCACCCACCACCCGACTTCCCACCCACCCACCAACCTGCCTATCCGCCCACCCACCCTGGTGACTGGTAAACTCAATAACAACAACAACAACAACAACAACATAATCATAGTTGCCCATGCTGCTAACTGCATGTTTATTGCTACCCAAGACACCCCAACCATATCTGCTCAACCAGTAAACTGTCCTACCCCCAATTGTTGCATTGCTGCCAACACACCCCAACCATCTCTGCCCGGCAACCTGCTAACGGCCCTGCCCCCTTTGTCATAATGCCGCCCATCACACACAGTCCATGGGAGAGGCTCCTGCTGCCACCGGCAACCCCCTCCCCCCTGAGGTCCAGAAGCACCAGCAGATGCACTCCATCCTGTACTACCGTCAGCAAGCAGTTCACCAGATGAAGGGTGGAGGCACGCTGGGTTCGGCCAAGGACATGACCCACCACCCCGACCCTGATGCTGTCATGGACTTTGAGGTGGACCAGCTTGCCTCAGACGACAAGACTGTGGCCAAGGTCATGTTCAAGTCCCCTCAGTGCTCGTGCCTGGAGTCGGCGGGTACTGTGAGCATCCAGATCATGCGAGTCCATGGCGACATGAGCAAAGCGCTGGAGGTGCACTTCAAGACCGAGGATGATACCGCCGTGGCAGGGCTGGACTACGAGCCGACAGAGGGAGTGCTAAAGTTTGCTGCAGATGAGACGGTCAAGGGGGTTGAGGTAAAGCTCTTGGACGATGAGATGAGTGAGCCAGACGTGTCATTCTACCTCACCATCACCCATGCGGTTGATGAAGTTGGAGCCAACGTGGTTGTGCTGCAGAAGAAGTGCTTGGTGAACATCGTGGATGATGAGGCTGGTGGGATTCTGTCATTCGAGCTGCCCTCAATAGAGGCCAGCATGTGCGGCGGCAAGGCCAATGTGGTGGTAGTGCGCCACAACGGTACGGACAGCGTGGCAACGGTCAAGTACAGCACAAAGTGTGGGTCTGCCGCACAGGGCCTAGACTATGAGGAGACGAGCGGGATGCTTGTGTTCAATGCCCAGGAGACCAAAAAGACAATCTCGGTGCCCGTGGTGGAGAAACATGAGCTTGACCCCCAGGCCAGCCTGGCTAAGTTCACCCACAAGGTGTTCAAGGTCGTTTTGCAGGAGCCTACCAGTGGGGCACAGCTGGGAGCTCGACGTGAGTGCCGGGTCATCCTAGTCCCTGGCCCAGTGAAGGGCAGCAACAAGGGAGGAGGGGATGGCAGCAAGGCGTCTAAGAGTCCTAAGAATGGGAAGGATGGGGAGGTGGACATCACTGTAGATTATGGTGCTGGCGATGGGGCTGGGGAGGAGAGGCTAGGAACCCTGTGGGCAGCACAATTCAGGGATGCAATCATGCCTGAGTTTGAGAAGGGTGATGGAACCATTATCACCTGCGCCCTGCACTACATGAACATAACCTGGAAGTTGCTGTCGGCAGTCATGCCTCCTCCCACATGGAAGGGCGGCTACCCAACCTTCTTCTCCACCCTTGCCATGCTAGCCGGCTTGATGGCTCTAGTGAAGGAGGTGAGTGAGTGGTGATAAGAATTGGGGTGGGGGGGGGGTTGAGACAGGAGATAAGGGTGAGGGTGGGCGTTTGTGACAAGAGATGGAGGTAAGGGTGGGGGGTGGTGACAAGAGATGGAGGTAAGGGTGGGGGGGGTGACAAGAGATTGGGGTGGGTTGAGGGTGGGGGTGGTGACAGGAGATTGGGGTGGGTGGGGGTGGGGGTGGTGACAAGAGATTGGGGTGGGTGTAGGTGGGGTTGGTGACAGAGATTGGGGTGGGGTGTGAGGGTGGGGGTGGTGACAAGAGATTGGGGTGGGTGTGAGGGTGGGGGTGGTGACAAGAGATTGGGGTGGGTGTGAGGGTGGGGGTGGTGACAAGAGATTGGGGGGGTTGGTGTGAGAGGATGGGGTGGGTGTGAGGGTGGGGTGTGACAAGAGATTGGGGTGGGTGTGAGGGTGGGGGTGGTGACAAGAGATTGGGGTGAGGGTGGGCTGGGGACAAAATATGGGGGTTGGGGTAGTGACAAGAGATCCAGCCCCCCCCCAACATCTCCCTCCACCACTGCCACCACTGCAGCCACTACCCTGTCTCTCCCACCCACTCACCACACCCCAACCCACCAGCCCTCCCATTGGTTTTCTTTCAGCCAGCTTGATGGCTCTAGTCAAGGAGGTGAGTGGGTAGGTAGATCTTAGCACTGCACAAGCAGCAGCTTCTAGCCAGCTCCATGAGCCAGCCTCTTGGCTACGTCCCATGATTATACAAAGCTGATTATGGCCTGGGCTACCTCTCACTCTGAAACCACTGGTACCTCCCACTGCTTTTCTTGCCGCCTAACAGCAGCAGCTTCTAGGCAGATCCCCGAGACAGCCACTAAGCTACGCTCCAAGATTTCAGCCGTGTTAGAAAATTCATGTTCTCAGCTTCAAGGTGCACCAGGTTGCATTAGGTCAGGCCGAATAGCCAGCCAGGGGAGCTGCCTAGAAGCTTGTAGGTGTAGCTGAAAATAAAAACACTCCTACCTCCCACTCTGGTACCACTCCAATACACCACACCACTCAAGGTGGCCACTCCTGCCCAACAATTCCAGCCCATCCCTGCCCTATCCCACTGCCTGCCCCCCCCCACCCCCCCACACACACCCACACACACACCCAACCCAACCCAACCCAACCCTACCCCCCCACTCCACCCCACTAGGTTGCCGGCATGTTTGGATGTTCCGTTGGATTGAGCGAAGTTATGACCGGCGTGTCTATCGTCGCCTTAGGTACCTCCCTCCCCGACACCTATGCCTCCCGTATGGCCGCGATCAACGACTCTAACGCTGATGCGGCAATCGGTAACGTTATGGGCTCCAACACCTGCAACATCTTCCTGGGCCTAGGGATCCCCTGGGTCATTGCAACTGTTTACTACCGTACCAAGGTGAGAAGCCAAGCCAAGATAGTGGATGGGTGTTTGTATGGATGGATGTACAAGACAGGCGCTTACCTGCTTGGTTCATTCTGCTCCTTGTACTGCCTTGTCGTGTTTGCAACCTGACATTAAAATGCATGTACAAGACAATTCAAGCTGTCTTGGCTTCACCTCCACCCCTCATCCACTTGATCTCTACCCTCCCACCCCTCACGGCCTCACCCCCATCATCCCCTTGATTCCTCTCCTCCCACCCATCCCCCACCCCCACTCGGTACCCTTCACCCCAAACCCCCCACCCCCACCCTTCACCCCCCTCACCTCACAAACCCCACCCGCACCCCCCGCCCTGCGCCCTTCACCCCCCCCTCACCTCACCCCTCACCCCCACCCTTTGCCCTACCTGCAGGGTGAGATCTACCCAGTCACCTCTGGCTCCCTAGGCTTCAGCGTAATCATATTTTTCGCAGGTGCCATTGTAACACTAGTCATCTTGATGTGGCGCCGAAGAGTGGGGGGCGAGCTCGGCGGCACCAAGTCGGGCCAATGGGTCGTATTCTGGATGCTCATCGCACTCTGGCTCATGTTCCTTATCATCGTAGGCCTCTATGATTCCGGCCGCATCCCTAACACTACTGCCATCTAGACCCATGCTGATGATGCCGAGTGGCATTCCACCACTTAAGTTTTATTTTGGGCTGCGTGCAAGTGCCAGCTTCTAGGCAGCACCCTGTGCCAGCCACTGCCGGAGCCCAACTAGTCCAGCACAGGGTACTTCCATTGACCAAATTGGCCAGCGCTTTAGCGCGCTTGAAAGAGAAAAAAATGCGCTGTGTGGTGCAAAATGCGCATAGATTGCTTGCTGCGCCCACAGGGGGTTGCGAAAAAATGCGCGAAACGCGCAGTGGGGCTTCAAAAGGCAGCGCGCAAAAGCGCGCGCTTGGGGGTACCCTGGTTCAGCAGTGCTGGAAAGATGATCATGTCAGCTTCTTGGTGCATTGGTGGGGGTGCATTGGGTATCTCATTGGTGTGGGTGGTATTGGTGGAGGGGCATTGGGTACCCCATCAGTGTGTTGGGTATGCCCATGATGCCGCCCAATTAATTGCCTCGCTATGATGATGGCGGTGGTGGTGGTTACATCATCTTGGTGCCCCCATGGACTCCAAATATGCCTAGCATTGCATCATTACAAAGTCAACCAGTACTGCGGCATCGTAGCCTGCAGGTTTTATACTACCATGAAGAGGCTTGAGTTTTGGTCTTTATTTTAATGATCGTGTCCGACATGCAGCTTGGATGCCACCATTTGTATGTATGTTACAATCCAGGGGTAGGCCAAATAGGCTAGAGGGACTTACCCAACCGTATAGGAAGGGCTTAAAAAGAACAAGCACTGATGAACTGAGCCCCAAACAATCGTTTAACCGATGGGGGCCCTGAGTTCGTGCTACAGTGATAGTTTAATTCTACAATATTAATAAATCATCATTGATATATATTACACGCACATGGATGCATGCACATGTGCAATCGTACACGCACACGCTAGAGCTATATGGCTCAGTTTCAGGTCCAGATGCACGGAAGGGGGGTAGGAATGTTATGTAAGAAGATTAATGCAAGGGTTAACGTGTATTTAATGATGGACAGGAGGACTGCAATACAAAAAAAAACTCTGTGCTTTGCAACCTCCAGTTGGCCTCCCGGGCTGGCCGCTATCTAAAGCACTGAGTTTGTTTTTGTGTTGGAGTCACAGCTCTTATTTTTGGCTAGGAGCAGCAGCTTCTAGGCAGCTCCCCTGGTTGAATATTCAGCCAGTTCCAAAGCTGCAGCAACTGGACGCTGACGTAATCAGCTTCCTAACACTGGTAAGGGAGTGGGAAGTGGCCCAGTGGCTCTCATGGATCTGCCTAGAAGCTGGTGCTCATAGCCAAAATAAAAAGCATTATTATCAAGGCCATTCTTGGTTTTCTATTTATCTAAACCCAAGAATGGCCTTAATAATAATTAAATATCGTACTTAAGATATATAAAATATATCGTACTTTGGTTATATCTTACTTTAGATATATTGTACTTTATATATCTAAAATCGGGCCTGAAATCGGAGGATTCTGGGATAGATTGTCGTAGATATTGCTTGAAAACGAAGTGCAAATTCGACCAGAAGACCTGTCAATCCTAATTGATTCCTTACATGTTTACAGAAGATAGGTGTCATATAACGCTTCTTTGGTGTGATGAGTAAGAGTCACTGAAGATCGCTCGCCCCTGTAAAATATTGAAATATGCATATATTAATATACAAGCCTAGCGGGTACTACTGTACTCGGCACTTCCGCGGTACACTGGTTTGCATTTTTGCCAACCTCCTACAAAGGCCGGCTAGCGAGGTGGGGAGGCTGCAGTAGATGGGGATGACCTCGACAGTGATGCACTAATGCTGCTCCTGCTCCTGATGCCACTGCTCCTAATACTGTAAATGTACGTTTGGTCGAGGGTCGGTATCTCCCACCACTTGTTCCCACTTGTTGTCGCTGGTTTGTGCCGGGAGACCCACCTCCTGGGTTGGAAATCCTTTCATATCTAAAGCAACTGCTGCAGCCGATGCTTACAGTGCTGCTGCTGTTCCAACGAGACAGTCTAGGTTGATGCTAAGACCCCCATCGTTGTCCCAAGCCGTGGAGAGGTGGTAAAGAGTAGTTTTCCAGCGCACTCATGTGCTCCCTCCCTCCCTATTCATATGTTTTGCTTTCAGCTTTTTAGGTCAACAAGTCAATACTATATAAATTTGCTACACAGCACGATAATACGATGCACCATACGATTAAATAGTAGGGTGCCCGAGCGGGACCCCTGGAGGTCAGCCCAGGGGGTGGTGTAATGTTTGTCAAGCAGCAGTGGCAGCCTCCTTGGTGAAAGACGCACAAGCGGGTGCTTACTAATCCGACTATCCGTACAGTTTAATATTTGGGGGGGGTCAAGAATCAATATAGCATGGCATGGCATTATTATTCAACTTGGTGGCATGTACGCCTAATGGACTTAGTAGCTCACTGACTCCCCGAAGTTCCATGGAGGTAGGTGCAGCAACTCCCGAGGCTACAGTTACTACTGCGAAACCTGCAAGTACTAGTGCGAAACAGCAGATTTCCTTGTCAAGCACAATGCGCTGATGCAATGAGCTGCGAGAGGCACAGAGATGCGAATTTCCCAAGGGGAAATCGTAGACTTGCTTCTGGTCCCTAGATTGAGTCCACAGGACAGGGGGGATAAGACAAATGAAAACGCCCCTTCCACAGTCCGCAACCACGAGATCCGTACGCGAAAAAGTGCGCTCCAAGGTAAGCCGACCCCAGCGGGAATCGAACACAGGTTGCGTAGATTTTATAAGTAGGAGCAAATGCCATACTTGGCAAGTAAAAAAAAAAAAATCCCCCAACTCCAGGTAGGGAATTTCCTCCTGTCAAGAAAGTGGCGTCTGCTGAAGTGGCGTCTGTCACTTGACTGGGGGTTGGGAGGATGGGGGGATGACGCTGGCAAGGTCCGAAACCAAGGGACCGGCAGCTCGTGAAATCGCGTGCTAGCTGCAGGCGCAGACGCTTGAGCAGCGGGGGGCAGATAGTCGCAACCTCGGGACTTCATAATTTGCACAGTGATGCGTTCCTTGCTTGCTTGCACAATTCTGCTGCTTGAGCCTCGTTAGTTTGGGGGCGGTGGTGCACAGGGCCCCCTGGTGGTGCAGGAGCCTGGTTCTCAGCCTCGGTTCGCGGCAACAGGAGGGAAGAAGCTAGCTCCGTTAGATTTTGAGCCGCGAATGCCATGCGCTATTGGCCTATTGCTGTTGAGAAGCGACTTACCATCTGAACGGGTCATGGGTGGAAGGGGGGGAAAGGAGAGGGGGAGAGAAAACGGGGGGCCGGAACAAGCAGCACTGCGAATTCCCTAAGCGATCTGAATCCAAGCTGGTTCGCGCCTCTCTCCGCCTTTCTCCTCGCAACCTTGTCCGGTTTGAATGTCTGAACGCGTTTGAAGGGCCCTGGTTTACCATGCGAGTCATGGCGGGACTGGGTGGGGGCGATTATTCGAAACACATACCGTATTGCAGATGAGAATGAAAGAATGAATGGCGTAGAATTGTGCAAAGAAGGAAGCAAGGAAGGGAGGAAGATGTACGCATCTCTGTGAACATAATTATCGAAGTCCCGAGGTTGCGACTATCTCCCCCATGCGATTTCACGAGCTGCCGGTGCCTTGATCTCGGACTTTGCCAGCGTCATCCCCTTATCCTCCCAAACCCCAGTCACGTGACAGACGCCACTTTCTTGACAGGAGAAAGAATTTGGGAAACAGCAGGATGTGAAGGAATCGCGTAAGTATCGCATAGGTCTGAGCCCCTTGGGGGGGCGAGCAACACTCCATCGTGCTGTCCGGTGTCTGTTTGCCACATTGTACAATATAGGGCGATATAGCCCTTTCCAACCCTACCCATAATGCTTGATGATGGCCAAACATATCATCAAGCAAGGACATTCAATGTATTGTTATATTACGTTTACACGCACGTAATCTGAATAATAAATCTGACTGTATGTACGTTACAGTCCAGCGGTAGGCCAAATATGTTGTAGGGACTTGCCCAAATGCCCAACCATGATAGGTAGGGCTAACAAGAAAAAACACTGATGATCTGGACCCCAAACTATCGTTTTACCGACGGGGGCCCTGAGTTCGTGCTACAGTGATCATTTAATTCCACAATATAATTAAAATGTCATCTTCTCTGGGATGATAATTCAACTGTGCGATTCTTATCGCATCTTTGAATTAATCGAATCAAGTATTTCCATCCTTCAAAGGAATCAGGATTTATGACTAGGTTCATGCTGGAGTCTTTATCCGCCAATTCAGGTTCGATTTTCATTTATCAAAACTATTTTTTATATCCTCATTGTACAACGGAAATTCTACTTACAGATGGGGTCGAGGTGTACTCCGATCCCTTTGCTTTTTTATCTTATATTTACGGGCGCAGCCAATACAACTATTTAGTAATACCCGTAGATAAAACTATTTAATAAACTATTTGGTGGTTGCCCCCAGTGCAAGCAAACGGGCTGTCCCCCTCAACTTCAGTACCGCACGCCTCGTAATAAGGCATACTATTTTTTATTTATTGTGCGCCACTCGCAACTGGAGGGTCCTATGCTTCCCATGGGGGCAACAGCCATGTACGAGAGTGTCCAAACGGGCTTGCCTTTTTAAGGAGCAAGTAAAACGAGTAGGGGGATGGCACTTCAGGGATCCATTATTTGTACGTTAGGGAAGCACGCCCCGTGTGGAAGATCCCCCACTCATTAGGTTGTACTGCCCTCCTTGCCAGGCTGTCAATGATTTGGTGATAAAGAAGTGCATGTTTTTATTTTTTATTATGTTTTCTCGAAGACTTGAGAAATGTACTCAGAATTTGAAAATCCAAGTTAAAAAAAGTCGACTTTTAGGGGGCGCCCGCCCGCCCCCCCCCCCCCCCCCCCCCCCCCCCCCCCCCCTGCGCCCCCCCTCCCCGCCCCTCCCAACCCAGCATTCGCCTAAGCTCTCGGCCACGCCCGTTTCGACTACTTTTTCTTTCCTTTATAATAGCGTTACGATAACTTTCCCACTCTGAACAGTTAGCCGTTAATTGCCCTCTTCACCGGCAGATCGCTCTGAAGCGCATCCTCTCAACTTGCGCGAATCTCCTCCCTGTCCATCGTTTTTATCAACCCGCGAAGCGCTGATAACCCCCATGTCCATCGTTTCTGACTTGCGCTGAACAAAATCCGTCCGGTTTTGACCTAGGCAGTTGCAAACTGAAGACAAGTAGAAGATCAGTGGAGAGGTCTGATTAGAGACAAGCCAGTCAGAGACATATTCAGCAGGAAGGCCCAGATCCTTGCTCCCAGCCAGACAACCACACAGCCAATCATCTACACAGCCATTCAGCCACACAGTCTGCTTGATAGCTAGGCCCCAGATCCTTGCAAACAGCCAGACCGCCACCCACAAGTAGAACACAGAATGTGGGGCAGTGCGATAAAGGGCAGTACGTTGGTGCTCCTGACCGCTTGTCTATCGCTAGCCTGTGTTGCTGGTCAATGGGGTAGTGACCATAAAGACCTTGAGGACCTGGGCTGCAAACCTAGTGGGATGTGCTCCCTTGGGGAGTCTAAATTCATCAAGGGAGACATCAGCCAGAGTGAGTACACACACCACACCACACCACACCACACCACACCACACCACACCACACCACACCACACCACACCACACCGCACCGCACCGCACCGCACCGCACCGCACCGCACCGCACCGCACCGCACCGCACCGCACCGCACCGCACCACACCACACCACACCACACCACACCACTCCACACCACACCACACCGCACCACACCACTCCACTCCACACCACATGCCGCACAATGCACACCGCACATCGCACACCACACACCACATACCACACACCACACACCGCACACCGCACACCACACACCGCACACCCCACACTTCACACCTCACACCACCTCACACCACCGCACACCACCGCACACCGCCGCACACCACCGCACACCACCACACACCACCACACACTACCACATCACCACCACATCACCACCACATCACCACCACACACCACCACACACCACCGCACCACCGCACCACCGCACCATCCCACAACCCCACCACCACACACCACCCCACATCATCGCACCACCGTACCACCGCACCCCACCCCCCCACCCCCCCTAACCCCCACACCCCCACTCCCACTCCCACCCCCACCCACCCCGTTCATCCAGAGGGTGTGCTGAAGGTGGTACTAGAGGCGGTCAGCTACAAGAAAGAAGTCATTGTTGTCGCTGTCCACGGTTATGAATACGCTGAGATGTCCATTCAGCTTTGGGAGGACTTCAAGGGCCTAGGCATGGCGCACATGGTCATCCTGTCCACACAGGTATTGAACGGCTACTAATATTACTTTTTTGAAATATATTATTAACTAATATTATTAAAGTGCCAATATAATATTAAAAAAAAAAACGGAATTCTGGTGAGGACTTGAAGGGCATTTGCTTGGCGCACATGTTGATCCTTTACACACAGGTATGGAATCAGGGATTGTTTTCCAAATCTGAAAGAGGACATAGCAGGGGGCCCTTAGGAACTTTTTTTCATATACCTATGTCGGAAGTTTTTGTAATCTGCCTTACCCCCCCCCCCCCCCCCCCAAAAGCCGATATCTCCTTCAGAAATTATAATTTGGGGGTCAAAGTAGGGTCTACAGTGATCCCCTCGACAAGCTCTATCCATTTGTGGTCTGACATTTGGATTTGATCAAAGTTTGACAACATGGTCAAGCAAACACCCTTTCCTAGTCCTGATTCTGAGCTGGGCTTGCTGGTGTTGGTGTTTGAGAATTTGAAGATGGTGTTAAGCCTAAGTCGCATGCCTAAGTACCCTCCTTATACCCAAGAAGTTTAGGGAGGAAATATTGAGTTTCTGGTTTGACCCAACCTTCACACTTGGTGTACTTAGAACCTGTGGAGGTCAGTACTCGAGCACTACCACGACACATTTACTCATCCTCAAAAACAAGCACGGAGTCGGAATGCTCTCGTCAAACCAGTTTCGTGGGTATGCTTAACTTCGTCAGATTCCGTCTGGTGAGGAAGTTACGAAGATATTCTGAAACCGGCTCGGCCCCTGTACGAGGATCTGCCAGCCTGGCGGGTGCCTCGACTTGGATCTAGAGGATCACGCCTCTGTATTTGCTCGTTGTCGGAAATAAGCGTGGATTCGGAAAGATCTCGTCGAGCTTGTGTCACAGGTCTGCTTAATTTCATCAGAGACCGAGTCCTGAGGAAGTTTTGGCCTGTAGCAGTTTTCACCAGAGGAAATTTCTGAAAGCCGTTGGACCCCCCCCCCCCCCCCCCCCCCCCCTCCCCTCTTTTTGAGGGGTCGATATCTACCCCACCCCGACAATTGTTTTGACTCTTTTGATGGATTCAGGGCTTACGACCCCTTGAGACACCGATTCCAACATGCGGTACATGAGCAACTTCCTGAGGGCCCCCCGGGACATCGTACAGCTTTTGTTGTTGCCCTTCCAAGGACAGTATCCTTTTTAGTGATGAGCGAAGCGAAGTACGGCGTGAAGCGCCTTTTTTAGGGGGGGGCCCTTCAGGAAACATGCATTTTGCACGTGGCTGTCAAATGTTGATCCTTTCCACATGGGCAGGGAACGGCTGCTAATATTATTTTTTGAAAAGCTATTATGAACTAATATGATTAAAGTGTCACTATTATATTAGGTACAATTACCAAAAAATTGATGAGACAGCTTGGCCATCTAATATCAAATAACATTAACTAATATGATCCATTCACTAATATTAACTAACTAAGACTTTCCACGCACACAGGAGGACTACTGCAATAACGTGTGGATCATGGTTCCGGAGCTGTCCTGTATTTGGGACACCTCCCTTGTACACCGCCTCGCCTTCTTTACAGGTAGGAAGCACCCTGCCTTAATTTTTGGCGGAGCCCCCTCTTCAAGGGGGCGGGAGCCCCCATGTTTACTCATTTGTCTGTCCAAACATCCATCGGACCATCCATCCATCTGACTGCGATGAAGCCCGACACGTCAGCCAACGCTCTCGTAACTAACTCGCTTCCGTTGCCACCTGTCGCTCCCTCGCGATCACTCTCCACCAAGTTTTAGCTTCGGAGGCGACGCTGCATAGAACTTGTTATTTTTTGTCTGCTGTTTGGTGTGGAGTGGTATGGTATGGTGTGGCGTGGTGTGGTGTGTTGTAGAGTACTTTACTGTGGCTTGCTTTGTGTGTCTAATTTCTTTTGGGATTGTTTGGTTTGGTTTGGTTTGGTGGCGTATCGTGGCACCTGATCTGTCGTGTGTTTGGGACACCCCCCCCCATGCAATCAGGGTACTACAAAGCGCACGCGGAAGCGTGATTTTGCGCACGCTTTTTAAGCCCCACTGCGCGTTTCACACAGTTTTTCAACCTCCTGTGGGCTTCATGAGCATGATACAAAGTGCTGACCAATTTGACGTTTGTGCGCCTTAAGCGCTGACCAATTTGGCAAAATGTAGTACCCTGCATGCACTACTCTGCATTGGCTGGTGGTAGGCAGGCCCCTGCCTGGCCGTCTTAATTTTGAGCTGCTATTTGAGTGGTTTGGTTTGGTGTGGTTTGGGTTAGTTTGGTTTAGGTTGGTTGCTTTGTTTCTTCTACCTTAAAAACTTCCAGTAAGCTGCCTTGCCTGGCTATCCGTCCAGAGTCAAAAACAGAAGCCAGCTAGTGCATCTGGAATCACTACTAAAACGGAAAGAGACCACAAACGGTTAAGCATGGAATCAAGGGGTTAATTCAGCTCTAGCACAAACATTTAGATCTTGCTAAAATAACCAGAACCAGTTAAACATGGAATCAAGGGGTTAATTCAGCTGTAGCACAGACGGTTAGATCTAGCTAAATTAACCACAACCGTTTAACATGGAATCAAGGGGTTAATTCAGCTAGACGTAACTGTTTGTGCTAAAGCTAAATTAACCCTTGTATTCCAGGATTAACCGGTTGTGGTTGCTTTCCATATTACTAGGGAACAGCAACTAATATTAGTTTTTGAAAAACTAATATGAACTAATATTATTACAGTGTCACAATGATATTAGTTTTTCAAACACATTCGAAATTATGGTGAGACGGCTCGTCCGACTAAAATTATAGAATATTATATAACATTATTTACCGGTGTTCACTAATGTTATATAACATAGCCGACCCCTACACATTACTAGTGTCTGGAAGCTATAAGGGCTAAATCATGGAAGGCACTGCTTTCATATTTGTTGGGCAATGGCTACTTTGTTGGGTTTATTTGGTTTCGCAGACTGCATGCAGATGTAGATGTGTGTGATAGTTTTGTTTGCTTCCTTGCTTGCTTGCTTGTGTGTGTGGTGTGTGTGGGGTGGGGGTGGGTGTGGGGGGTGGGGAGGTGCGTGTTGTTATGCATCCTACTGACTTTTGTATGTGTGCGATGGTTTTACTTGTTTGCTTGCTATGCGTAGTAGCTTCCAGTCAGCTCCCTTGGCTGGCTACTACCCTGCCATGGGGCAACCTGGTGCACCTGAAAGTTGCTGCTGCCTGGGGCAGCCTGCTTCTGCTTCTGC
>JACBWV010000045.1:5204724-5207224 GCA_013435795.1 Chlamydomonas sp. ICE-L | reverse complement strand
TAGGAGCTCAAAAAGGGTGCCGAAGACTCCCCCTAAAATTGGTGGGCCCCAACACAGTACCCAAGGTACAATGACACGTCCTATGGAAAATTGGCGGAGTGTGTTGGCAACGCAACGAAAGGTGGCAACGATGGAGCTGACCGAAGCGAGTTAGTTACGCGACTGTTGGCTGACGTGTCGGGCTTCAAGTTTTTCGTTTTTCGGTCGGACAGACGGACAAATGAGTGAGCATGGGGGCTCCCACCCCCTTGAAGAGGGGGCTCTGCCAAAAATTGGGAGGTCTTCGGCACCCTCTATCTTTTTGCTTAAAAGGATGTCTTCTGTGTGTATGAGGGTGCCGTAGGGGGGCAAAAACATTGGTGGCCCCCAAAACAGTACCCAAGGTACACTGAAAATTTGGGGGGTCTTTGGCACCCTTTTAGTTTGCTCAAAAGGATATATTCTGTGTGTATGAGTGTGCCGTAGGGGTGCAAAAAGGGTGCCGACGACTCCCCATAAAATTGGTGGCCCCTGACACGGTACCAGATTTAGGTGCCCCCCCCCTCCCCTTCCCCCCCCTCCCCTCCCCTCCCCTCCCCTCCCCTCCCCTCCCCTCCCCTCCCCTCCCCTCCCCTCCCCTCCCCTCCCCTCCCCTCCCCTCCCCTCCCCTCCCCTCCCCTCCCCTCCCCTCCCCTCCCCTCTCCTCCCCACCCCTCCCCTCCCCTCCCCTCCCCTCCCCACCCCACCCCATCTCTCACGCTCTCACTTACAGCCTTATCCCCACATCCACGCACTTCCCAGTCACCCATCAACCCATCTATCCACCCACACGCAAACTCCCACTCAAACACCCTCCCACCCACCAATTTATCGACCCACACAAACTCCTTCCAACCCGCCCACCCACACAAACACCTACCCACCCACTCATATACCCACCCACCTACCCACCCGCACAAACTCACAAACACACGCACAAACTCCTACCCTCCCTCACAAACACCCACTCACCCACACAAAAACACACAAGCACCCTCCCACACAAACCCACAAACCCACAAATACCCATTTACCTACCTGCCCATCTACCCACCAACACCAACACACCCAACCACCCAACCACCCACCTGCCCAACCACCCAACCGCCCATCTACCCAACCACCTGCAGGGATAACCACTTCACAATGATGCACGTGGGGGAAATCCGGGTCCCAAATACCAATGATGAGACCTTTGAGCCTGGATATGGTGGGAGGTAGGATGCAGCCATGTAAATAAATATTTAAGTTAATTCACGCTTGATTAATTTAATGAATTAATGATTGGTTGATTGGATACATGGCTGGCCCAGCAGGGTGGGAGGTAGGATGCAGCCATGCAAATGAATGAATGCTTGATTACTTTAAATAATTATTGATTAATTGATTGAATTAATGGCTGGGTTGGGAGATAGGATGCAGCCATGCTGATAAATGAGTGAATTCATGCTAGATTAATTTAATTACTTAATTAATTCATGCTTAATTGATCAGATAAATGGCTGCAGTGGGAGGTAGGATGCAGCCATGCAAATAAATGAATGGTGAATTTATTGGATTAATGATTAATTGATTTAATACATGGATGGGGTGGGAAGTAGGATGCAGCCATGCAAATAAATAAATAAATAAGTAAATAAATAAATACATGTCTCCATAGGTGCCGAAGTCTTGGTGAGCATGAATCACATGGTTTTAGCCTATGGCCTCCAGTCCAAAGACAAATATGTTTTGGCATAAAGTTGCCCAACCTTGGCATTTTGGCATTAAGTTGCCCAACCTTGGCATTTTGGCATAAAGTTGCCCAACCTTGGCATTTTAGCATAAAGTTGCCCAACCTTGGCATTTTGGCATAAAGTTGCCCAACCTTGGCAATTTGGCATAAAGTTGCCCAACCTTGGCATTTTGGCATAAAGTTGCCCAACCTTGGCATTTTGGCATAAAGTTGACTAACCTTGGCATTTTGGCAAAAAGTTGCCTAACCTTGGCATTTTAGCATAAAGTTGCCCAACCTTGGCATTTTAGCATAAAGTTGCCCAACCTTGGCATTTTGGCATAAAGTTGACTAACCTTGGCATTTTGGCATAAAGTTGCCTAACCTTGGCATTTTGGCATAAAGTTGCCTAACCTTGGCATTTTGGCATAAAGTTGCCCAACCTTGGCATTTTGGCATAAAGTTGCCCAACCTATGACCTTGTGGCAGGGGTTCGATAAGCCTTTCGTCCCGTGGAAACTTCATTCGCGGTAGCTCGCGCTATCCCGTACCGCGATCTGGTTGAAGTTGACCCAAGCTTTTTTGTACATCTCGTGCACTGCCATCAGCCTCCCGAGCTGGGCTGCTTGCGGCCATATGCAAATGCGAACAGAAATTAGCTGCGAGCCTAGCTGATGTATTCGCGGACAATATGATCTCAGAATTCAATTCCGAACAGTTAGGGTCATGTGGGACCTTGGGTCACAATAGCTATTCAACTAAGGGCGT
>JACBWV010000045.1:5182224-5199724 GCA_013435795.1 Chlamydomonas sp. ICE-L | reverse complement strand
TGGAGTCGGTAGATACGGAAAGATTTCAGTACGGTAAGTTAAGGAGTGGATAGAAGGGGTTGGGATTGGAAAGCTGTCAGTTTGTTATGCTCTTAGTGCTTAGAAGTGGTTTGGTTGGCTTTATTATCATTATGATGATTATTACAGTGATGGTGATGGTGATGATAATGATGATGGTGTAGGTGGTGTAGGTGGTGGTGGTGGTGGTGATGATGCTGATGATGCTGATGATGATGATGATGATGATGGTGGTGACAAAGATGATGGTGGGGGTGGTGGGGGTGGTGGTAATGATGATGATGGTGGTGGTGGTGGCCGTGTTAATGATGATGCTGATAGTGGTGGTGATGAAGATTTTGGTGTAGGTGGTGGTGATTATGATGAATACGGTGGTGTTGTTGGTGGTGAAGATTATGGTGTTGGTGGTGATGATGATGATGACGGTGTTGGTTGTAATGATGATGGTGAAGATGGTGGTGTTGGTGGTAATGATGATGGTGAAGGTGGTGGTGGTGGTGACGAAGATGATGGTGGTGGTGGTGGTAATGATGATGGTGGTGAAGATGATGGTGTTGGTGGTGGTGGTGGTGGTGGTGGTAATGATGATGGTGATGATGATGATGGTGGTGATGATGATGATGGTGTAGGTGATGTTGGTGATGTTGGTGGTAATGATGATGATATGATGATGTTATGGAGGTGGTAATGATGGTGATGATGATGATGATGGTGGTTCTGCTGTTGCCTGTTGCCATCTTGTAACCCCCCTCCCTCCCCCCCCCCCCCCCCCCCCCCCCCCCCCGCATTTCTTTCCTTCCCCCTCAGCCCTATCCCTCTCTCCTCCACTCCCCACCCCACAGCCCTCCCAACCACGACCACAACCACCCACCCCTTCCCTTCCCCTGGAAGAAGTTGTTTAAGATAAAAAACAAGGAAATAGAGAAACATAGAAAAAGCAGCCATGAATATATTACACCTACGCATCCCCCCCCCCCCCACACACACACACCCACACACCCCCCCCCACACACACACACACACACACACACACATACACACACACACACCACCTCCCCACCTTCCTCCCCCACACATAGACACCCACACGCCCACATACACACCCCACCCCACCCCACTGGGACAAGTCATTCCACTGGGACAAGTCATTTGAGATCAACTGGAAGGTGGCTATCAACCCTCCGCATTCCTACCTCTTCCCCCCCACCCCACCCACACCCACACTCACACCAACACTCGCCCTCTCTCACCTCCCCCCCCCCCCACACACACACATCTCCCCCTCCCTCCAGCCGTGTGTACAACGCATTCCACTGGGACAAGTCACTTGAGATCAACCAGAAGGTGGCACTCAACCCTCCGGGTCCATACATGATTGGCACGCAGCCTCCCAAGCGTGTGTTGGCCATCTCACCCCACTTTGACCTCTCTCGCACTGCAAACCAATTTGAGATGAGGCTCATGACTATAGGCCTCATGCAGGTGATGAGCAATTTGTTTGTGTGTGTGTGTGTGTGTGTGTATGTGCGTGCGTGCGTGTGTGTGTGTGTGCGTGCGTGTGTGTGTGTGTGTGTGTGTGTGTGTGTGTGTGTGTGTGTGTGTGCATGCATGTGTGTGTGCATGCATGTTTGTGTGTGTGTGTGTGTGGGGGGGGGGGGGGGGGGGGGGGGGGGGGTATAATTTCTTGTCAGTTTTTTCAATATTCAAAATCCCTAAGTCAAACATGGTATCAAAATATATGCATAAAACAACCTTTTATAATTTGTCTTCTATCCACCTCCAAACTTCGTTTTTATTTTGGGATTGGCGGGTAAATTCTCAAGTTTGTATGAACTCGTGAGGCAGGTTCAATGCTAAAGAACCAACAGAGCCAATGGTGACACCACACCCATCCACCACCACCACATCCCACGCACACACCCCACATACACACCACACACCCCACACACACCACACACACACACCACACACACCACACACACACAACACACACACACCACACACACCACACACACACACACACACCCACACCACCCACACACCCCACACACACCACAACCACACCACCCACACACCACACCCACACCACACCCACACCACACACACACCCCCACACACAGCCCACACACATCACACGCACACACACACACACACACACACACACAGTGCACATTATGGAACCAGGGGACTACATTTGGTTATATGGGTTGTGTTTTTCACGCAACTGCTTCTTTTTGTTGCGTGCCAGCTCGCAGTTGACTTGAAAAACTGCGAGCTGGAGCCTAACACTTTGCGTGCTGGTGCTGGAGCTTTAAAAAGTGCGTGCTCGAGCTTACAAGTCTAGGGCGAAGTGAATTACGCAGTCGGGCCCTAAAAGCTTGCGTTCTAGCATGCAATGACACGCTTTCTGTATTACCCTGGATGGGACTGGAAATGGACTACCGCACCACACTCATCAGGCAGCCAGCCCCCCCCCCCACCTACCCCCATCCCCCCCCCCCCCCCCCCCCCCCCCCCCTCACCCACCCCACCCCACCTTACCCCACCCCACCCCACCCCACCTCACCCCACCCCACCCCACCCACACCCCACCCACATCCCACCCGCACCCCACCCACACCCGCACCCACACATATGCCCCCTTGCAGCTTGCCATGCTGTCCAATCGAACCCTGGTCTACCCCGACCCTCCATGTGCAGCAGCTTGGATGTTGCAGAAGCACAACACCAGTGCATGCGATGGGAGTGCTGGACTGGTAATGGCGGCGCCTGAACTAATGCCCTATGCGGCACTGGTACGTTTGGGGTGGGATAGGGTAGGGTGGGGTAGGGTGGGGAGGGGTAGGGTGAGGTGGGGTGGGGTAGGGGTAGGGGTAGGGTGGGGTGGGTAGGGGGTGGGTGGGGAGGAGTGGGGGTGGGTAGGGTAGGGTGGGTGGGTGGGTGGGTGGAGGGGGGGGATTAAAGCTTCTTTCTGGGTAGAGGGGTCTATGGTACAATATGAAAGCTTCCTCGTGATGAGATATCAACAGATGAAAGTGGCGAGAGGAAAGCGAGAATAAGTGATCACAAGAACCCTATGGCGTTGCATGAGCTCATGACCTATGCAGCACTGGTATGTTTGAGGTTTGGGGTGTAGGATTTAGGGTACAGGGTTCTGAGTTCTTGCTGATACTGTACTGACCAGAAAATTTAACGTTTTAATTTGACGGAAGCAACAGTCAAATCGAGGCGTGTAGTATATTCCACGACGTGAAAATCGTCAACCCGTTATCAGGTGCAGTATTAGGGTATAGGGTTTAGGGTTTAGGGTTTACTACCCCGCCTTGGTTTAGGGTTTAGGGTTTAGGGTTTAGGGCTTACTACCCCGCCTTGGGACCTGCCCCGGCGATGACGAGCAGCAAGTATTTGAAAAAGGTGCAACTATTGTTTATGAATGATATCCCTATGATATCTGAATTACTGCTTGACTGTCTCATGTTCACAAGGCGCTTCGTCCTGCAAGGCATTGGAGTTGGTTTGGTTGATACCCCTATTACGCCATGGACCATAAGCTTCGACCTATTGCACTATGTGTCACTGGACAAAAAAGAAACAAAGCAAAGAAAAAAACAAACAGTGTGTGTGTGTGTGTGTGTGTGGGGGGGGGGGGGGGGATGTAAACAAAAAAGCAACAATAAAACGACCTGATTGTTACCTGTGCAGGATTATCCTGCTTCAAAAACTTCAACCTACAGGAGTGTCTGATTAATATAATAAACATAAAAATGTATAGTGACCTTCTGCAGGATGATTCGCATCATACAAATAAATGCAAATGTATATTGTCCTGGTGCATGATGATACGCATCATACACATAAATACACCTGCATTGTGACCCTGTGAATGATAATTTGAATCATACTCACAATTTACATCATACATACACATCATACTATTACATATTATTAAAAAAAAAATATATATATATATCCAATGGTGCCTAATCCCCAAAACGCCCTAATTCGGGACAAGAGTGTGGGACAGAGCCGTACACACCCCAAAATGCACGGAATCGAATTCTGAGTAGATAGCGTTTCTCATCAGTGTTTCAGCTAGACGCGCAGCTATTTTTTGTTCCGATGGGCATTCAGTCGCGAGCAGCCCAGGCCGGCAGGCAGTTGGCAGTACACGAGATGTCCGAAATATTTTGGGACAAATCCAATTTGCGTCAAATACGAGGTCGCGGGAGATATCGCAAATCAAGTTTCCGCGAGCGAAAGGCATATCTAGCCCCTACCGCAAGGTCGGAGGCTGCGCTTCAGCCTCGGCTTCTAAGTGAACTGCAATAGCAATTCCACCTGCCATTCCGGCCGATACCAGCGTTCCACCTGCCAGTTCGGTCTATACCTGGAAAATTTCCAAATTAAAATCTAACTTCAGATGTGGATGTTTGATGAGAAAAGAAAAAAACGTTTGTTTTTTGAATATTTTTGAAATTGGGATTTGAAATTTGAAATTTGAAATTTCATTTTTTTCGAAATTTGGTTCCGTTCCCTTCGCTGAAAAGACGAAGACACAAAACGATGCAGTTGCGGCTGTGCAGCTTGTACGAAATTAGGGACTCCTAAATTGGCCCAAAATGTGCAAATACTCGGTGATATTTTGCTTTGTACAGCCCGTACTGCCTGCATAGTATCTTCCATAACCTGCTGTGACAATGACTTGAAAGGGAAGATGTGAAAACAGGCCTACCCTGGGCCTACCTAATTCAATTTTCAAAAAAATAAAAATTGACTGCGTTTGGCTCCGTCCCACATTTGTGTAAAATCTGTCCTGAATTAGGGACCCCCATAGTGAAGAAAACAAAAGGGTTTACTTCTTCTGGTTCACAAACCCTGAGCATACCCAAATCCAAGTATTTATATGTTGAGGTGATGTGGTTAAGCAACTTCGTAGCATTTTTTTGTTTTCACTGGACTGGAGTCCATGGGTCAAAACCGTCTGTCCCAAATGGCCAATAATTAGGCACATATAGAGATTTTTTTATTATTATTATTATTATTATTATTATTATTATTATTATTATTATTATTATTACATCATACATATTACACATCATACACATAATTTGAATCATACACATGTACTATATAATCATACAATATACAAATGCATTGTGCCCTGCTTCGGGATGATTTAGCATCATACGTATAATTGTGTAGCTCACAGAGCGACCGATTCAAAAACCTGATTTTAAAAACTGATTGTGTATTGCTTCATAGTTCAGGATGACCTGACTGCAGGAGCTTCTAGTCAAAGAGCTTCCGAATCAAAAAAACAATTCAAAAAAGCGATTCAAAAAAACAAATAAAAAAACCGATAAATATAAATGAACCAAACCAGACCAAACACCTGTTTTTGTGTTGGTTTGCTGTTCAGGATGACCCGGCTGCAGGAGCTTCTAGCTCAAAGAGCTTCCGAATCAAAAAAACAATCAAAAAAAACCAATTAAATAACTGGACCAAACAACTGTTTTTGTGTTGGTTTGCTGTTCAGGATGACCCAGCTGCAGCAGCTTCTACCCCAAAGAGCTTCCGAATAAAAAAAACAATTCAAAAAACAGTTCAAAAAACCAATTAAATATAACCGAACCAAACAAGTGTTTTTGTGTTGGTTTGCTGTTCAGGATGACCCGGCTGCAGGAGCTTCTAGCTCAAAGAGCTTTCAAATAAAAACAATTAGAAAAGTTAACTAAGTAAAAATGAACCAAACAACTGTTTTTGTGTTGGTTTTCTGTTCAGGATGACCCGGCCGCAGGAGCTTCTAGCTCAAAGAGCTTCAGATTCAAAAAAACAATTAAAACCCCGATAGAACAAACTGAAGAAAACAACTGTTTTACTGTTGGTTGGTTGTTGCAACTGTTTTACTGTTGGTTGGTTGTTGCAACTGTTCTTCTAGCTCAAAGAGCTTCCAAATCAAAACAACAATTCAAAAAACCCAACTAAATAAAACTGAACCAAACAACTGTTTTTGTGTTTGTTTGCTGTTCAGGATGACCCGGATGTTTTTGTGTTGGTTTGCTGGTCAGGATGGGCTGCAGGAGCTTCTAGCTCAAAGAGCTTCCGATTAAGAAAAACAATTCAAAAAATCAATTAAATAAAACTGTACCAAACAACTGTTTTTCTGTTTGTTTGCTGTTCAGGATGACCCGGCTGCAGGAGCTTCTAGCTCAAAGAGCTTCAGATTTGCATCACCTTACATTTTAAACCCTGGATGTGTAAGGGGGAGTGACTACACAGGTGAGTAGGCAACAGGTGTCTGGGTGTGAGTGGGTGGGTGGGTGGGTGGGTGGGTGGGGGGTGGGGGACAATACAGTTGGAGAGACAACATATGTGTGGGGGTGGGCAGTGGTGGTGGTGGTGTGTGTGGGGGGTGGGGTGGGGTGGGGGGGTGGGGGGGGACAATACAGTTGGAGAGACAACATGTGTGTGGGGGATGGGCAGAGGTGGTGGTGGTGGTGTGTGTGTGTGGGGAGGGGGGGGAGGGGGGGGGGGGGGGGGGGGGGACAATACAGTTGGAGAGACAGCATATGTGTGGGCGATGGGCAGAGGTGGTGGTGGTGGGGTGTGTGTGTGTGGGGGGGGGGGGGGGGGGGGGGGGGGGGGCTATACAGTTGTTGAGACATCATATGTGTGGGGGATGGGCGGAGGTGGTGGGGGTGGGTGGGTGGGGGGGGGGGACTATACAGTTGTTGAGACAACATATGTGTGGGGGATGGGCGGAGGTGGTGGGGGTGGGTGGGTGGGGGGGGGGGGGGGACTATACAGTTGGTAAGACAACATATGTGTGGGGGATGGGCGGAGGTGGGGTGGGGTGGGGTGGGGGCGGAGGGACTACACATGTGGATTTATACCAGGGACCTCTCGTACAAATCTGAATTTGTATTCGGGACCTAGGGGCTCCCAGACGTCTTTTTTTACACAGAAACAAACACAGACACAGACTCAGACACAGGCATTGGCAGGCACTGCCACAGATACAGACTCAGATACACCATGTCTAAGACAGCCACAGGCAGACTCCTTCCATAGCCACAAACAAGCCGCAGCCACAGCCACAGGCAGACTCACAGACACTGCCACAGCCACAGACAGACGCACAGACACAACGAACGAAACGTCTCTGAACTAACTGCTTCATAGGGATGCTCAATCCCCCCCCCCCCCCACCCCCACCCCCCCGCACACACACGCTCACACACACACACACACAACCCTCCCCCCCCAACCCATGCATTTGTTGTCTTACCACCTGTGTAGTACCTCATTCCCCCACCCCACCCCACCCCACCCCTTACAAACATCTGTTGTCTAACCACCTGAACCAACTTCTCCATAGGAATGCTGAATGTGGAGTTTGAGCACTGGTTGCTGCATGATGCTCCTACTGGAACCGCAAAAGAGCCAGACCCAACCAACATCGCTTTTCTGCGAGGCCACTCCATTGTGGTGAGTCTATGTCCCTTGTAGGATGGCATGAAAGTGTTGGGGATATGGGTGGGTTTAAGGTTAGGGTTGATGGGGGCCACTCCATTGTGGTGAGTCTATGTCCCTTGAAGGATGGAAGGGATGGGGTTGAGGTTGGGGCTGAGGTTAGGGATGGGGTTGAAGTTGGGGCTGGTGTTAGGGATGGGGTTGAGGTTGGGGCTGAGGTTAGGGATGGGGTTGAGAATGAGGTTGGGGCTGGGGTTAGGGATGGGGTTTGGGTTGGGGCTGAGGTTAGGGATGGGGTTGAGGTTGAGGTTGGGGCTGGGGTTAGGGATGGGGTTGAGGTTGGGGCTGAGGTTGGGGTTGGGTTGAGGATGAGGTTGGGGCTGCGGTTAGGGATGGGGTTGGGGATGGGGTTGAGGTTGGGGCTGGGGTTAGGGATGGGGCTGAGGTTGGGGATGGGGTTGAGGTTGGGGCTGGGGTTAGGGATGGGGATGAGGTTGGGGCTGCGGTTAGGGATGGGGTTGAGGTTGGGGCTGGGGTTAGGGAAGGGGTTGAGGTTAAGGACGTGGTTCGAGTTTGGGTTAGGTTTGCGATACCTTTGGTGCCACTCCCTCTGGTGATTGTCTATCTTTTGGGGACGGGACAGAATAGTTCGGCTTTGTAAGGGGGTTCAGGTTCTGGTTGGGGTTGACAAGGCGCTTTCCTTCTTGCCAGCACCGCCAACATCGCCATCAACAAAAACGAAAAAAACAGCAAAAAACAACACAAATAGAAACAACGACAGAAACATCACAGACAGCAAAGACAGCAAAGACAGCAAAACCTAAAAGAAAAAAACTACCTCATTATTACATAACAACAACAACAGCAACAACAACAACAACAACAACAACAACAACTACAACAACAACAACAACAACAACAACAACAACAACAACAACAACAACAGCAACAACAACAGCAGCAACAACAACGACAACAACAACAACAACAAAAACAACAAAAACAACAACAACAACAACAACAACAATGACGACAACAACAACAACAACAACAGCAGCAGCAGCAACAGCATATAAACCTATACGTGCACTAGCACCCACACCCACACCTACCTTGCCACCAACCCTTTCAGCTGCCAACCAAAGAAAAGGAACCCACCGACTGGTCTGTGGGAGAGGTGATCGTGAAGCTTCCCATTGCCGAGGCGTTCATTGAGCTACGGCGATTGGACTCCTCCCCCCTGGTTTATGTGTCACAACCTGTTGTCGTTGACTTCCTGACAGACAGAGAGCAGAGTGAGATGGGAATTGGGTGGGACAGGGTGATAAATATTTGTGTAACCATATTTGAGAGAGTGTTTGATTGACCCGCGCAAAGGCTGCCTAAGACGAGCAACCTGCTGCTAACACCGAAGAATGTTAGCAGCCAAGTACTGGCCGCAATCACAACGATAAGACAATGCAACATTGCAGCATACTAACATATGTATGTAATACAACACATGTATGCAACACTGCAATATATGCAACAATGCAGCATACAAACATATGTAGGCTTCGGAGGTTAGGGCTAATTTTGAACACAATTAGCCCTATTAGGAGCTTCTTCCAACCTCCCTTGACACTATTCAGTCGTCCCAAAAGCTGGATAGGCGTCGGCGCCACACCCATGAATATTTGTTTTCCGCCTCTCACGTACGTAAATACTTGGGTGGATTGGAAACGATTGCCATTCGCGAATGAGAATTACTAAGCGACGCAATGCGAAAATTAGCTAGCAATAATATCAGAGGCTTCGACCAATTTGCAGAGGACAGAGATATCTTGTTCTGCCTGCCTAAGCTCTTGTCATACTGTTCCTGCGGGACCTGCTACTCGTATCCTCACCCCTCTGTTACCGCCGCGTTCCGTTTCCAGCCACGACGACGTGCCACGACGACGTGTGTCCTATTTCTCTTCTCTTCACCTCTAGTTAGCGCTAAAAAGCCGGGATTTATTTTAGGGCTAATTAGCCCTATTAGGGCTATTAGCCCTAAAGAGCTAAGACCCCCCCTCCTAACCCTAAACATATGTATGCAACATTGCAGCATACAAACATATGTATGTGTTACAACACATATATGCAACACTGCAATATATGCAACACTGCAGCATCCAAACATATGTATGTGTTACAACACATATATGCAACAATGCATCAGACAAACATATGTATAATGCAACACATTTATAACATTATGCAAGATCTTCCTGACTCACACGATAGAAATGATCAAAGTGTTGTTGATAGCCAACAGACGTCCAATATTGGTTTAATGTCACTCATAACTGTATAATAATATAACTTACTAAGTAACGCATTAACCAACTTGATAACTAATTAACTAATATACTTACTTACTCACCAACTAGTAGCCCCTTTCAGTGATACACAATGGTCTAGTGGTAGACTAGATCGCTTGAGGATGAAGAGTCGAGGTTTCGACTCCCCCTTCGGTCGCTATTGGCGTTGCAGGTCGTTGTCAACCGCGATGGTAGCTTGTCCAGTTGAGGTAGGAGACCGCTCCCCACCCGCGTACAATGGGCTCCCTTAACACCACGCCCCACCAGGTGTTATCATCACCAACTAGTGAGCACGCACCCTGTATCCACCCCCTAACAGTGTTAGGCTCATACAACCAACCAAGCAACGTAGTAACTAACTAACTAACTAACTGACTAACCAACTAGTGAGCACTTACCCTGTATCCACCCCCTCACGGTTTTAGGCTCATGCAGCCAACCAAGCATTGTATTAACTAACTAACTAACTAACTAACTAACTAACTAACCAACTAGCTAACCCCTACCCTGTATCCATCCCCTCACTGTGCTAGGCTCTCACATCTCATCTTTAAGCAATATTGAGCGAGGTCGCTTGGAGATGTTGGTCAACACCTTCCATGATACGTACTTGAAGGCAAGTTACCAGGGATTTTTGTTTCCGCTATATATAGCGATCGCTAGTTTTGACCCCGTTTTAGCGAAATTATCGCTATAAAAAAAGAAGAAGAAAAGTTGTTTTTCTTCTGTATGCCTTAAATGGCCCCTAAAAGCTACAATAAGCTATAAAAAGCTATAGAAAGCACTAAAACGCCGTCCCTGAGGGAGGCCAAAAACCATAAAGCTAGGAAAAACTCACTTTCAGATTTGAAAATAAATCACTGCAAGTTACCTAGGCTGTTGGTTCAGTAGAATCCGCCAACTCTGATAGGTCTGCAGTTCGAGCCCTTTCTAGGTTCCCAATTTTTAGACCTGCCACCTTGAGAGGGGTAGAGAACTTCCCTCTGCGCGATAGTCCAAGGTCAGGTGCAGTAGCGGTCTGCGAAACCAAAACCCATCATAGGAACCATTCCCCATTGCCAGCAAACAAGAAGGTTCTTTCAGCTTCACCTCACTCACGCACTCACTCACTCACTCACTCACTCACTCACTCACTCACTCACTCACTCACTCACTCACTCACTCACCCACCCACTCACTCACTCACTCACTCACTCACTCACTCAAATCACTCAGATAATCGGTTTATACTGTTTAACAGCGGTCCAGCCACGATACATAGGCTCAAGCAGAGTAAAAATAAAGGCAATGTAGCTAAAATATAAGTCAAAGTGTCCGCAGTAAATAGGGCGCAAAACTATGCACGGGTGTCTGGTCATAGGGCATCACGACGCTTTGACCTGACGCGCTGCCCCAGACCCGTTCTAGAGCTCAATCAATTCCAATGTCTAGGAACAAGTGTGCAAGCAGTATCAATCTTTGTAATGGGCAATGTTCCGTAACGCACTCAACAACGAAGTCCAGGCCCTTGGGATTGGCCAGGAAGAAGAACAAGCAAAGCAAGGCAAGAGGGAACAGACATGCAAAACAACCAAACAAACCTAAGTTATCAAGCCTCTAAATCCTCAGATCAGTATCGTCTGTTCTAGTCTATTCCTATAGCCATGTCCGTTGTAATGCTGGAAGCGTCAGGTAGAAACCATTGGCCTAAGGGCAACGGTGTCTAGCGTTCGCTTGAAATCTAACTTAATTCTATGCATAGTCCTTCATGCTCCTGCTGCTAGGCTCTCCTAGCTCTCACAACGACCCGCATGGGGTCTGAGTTGCTCCAGCTCCACCTCTCCAGCTCCACTGACACATTTACTCACTTACTCACTCACTCACTCACTCACTCACTCACTCACTCACTCACTCACTCACCCTCTCACTCTCACTCACTCAATCACTCACTCACTCACTAACTCACTCACTCACTTACTCACTCACTCACTCACTCACTTACTCACCCACCCACCCACCCACCCACCCACCCACTCACTCACTCACTCACTCACTCACTCACTCACTCACTCACTCACTCACTTACCCACCCACCCACCTAGACCGACACACATTGTACCCAGCGCCAGCGCCACGCTCGTAAGAGTGCACTCATGAGTTGAACACACATGGGAGTGGGTAAGGAATAACCTTGGCAAACCATAACACCTTGAGGACATCTGAGCATGTCACCCACCCACTCACACACTAACTAACTCACCGCCATGGTCACGCTTGTAGGAATGCCGTTATGTGTTTGAACATCCGTGGATGTGGAACGTGGGACGAGGGAAATACATTGGCAGACCTGAACATGTGGTCGGACTAGCAGGCTACATGCGTGATGATGGCGTGCACGTTGAGGATGGGGCTACATTCCCAGGTGAGTGCATTAGCAGTGTAGCAGGGAGACGTAGTACAATGCTTATGGTGTGGTCTTTGGTGTGTGTGGTGTGTGTGGTGGTGGTGTGGGTGGGTGGTGTGTGTTATGGTGGTGTGTGTGTTGGGTGTGAGGGTATGAGTGTTGGCTGTACGTTCCCAGGTGAGTATGTATGTGCGTTGTTGCTGAGCTGGCATTTTAGGGTCAATTTGTAAAAGACAATTCCGGTCGGGCCTGGTCTCGAGCCTACGGCTACCGCTGTCTTGCTGATCAGGTGTGTACATTAGCAGAGTAGCAAGGAGACGTAATACAATCAACCTGGGCACTCTTTCACCCACCTACCCACTCCCGCATGCACTTACCCATGCACGCTCTCATCCACTTACCCCCCCCCCCCCCCCCCCCCCCTCACACACACACACACACCACCACCCCCCACCACCCCCCACCACAACCACAACCACACACACACCTACCCACACACTCACTTTCCCACACACACACACTCCTACCCACGTATACACTCATTCACCCATCCAACCCTCACACGTACCCACTCACACACTCATTCACTCACACACCACACGCACACCTACCCACTGACCCACCCACCCACTCACTCACACACCAACTCACTAACCCCAACACCCACTGGTCACTCACTCACTTACCCCATCACACACACTGCCCACTCACTCACCCACCTACCCAAGAACTCCAATACACACACACTGTTCACTCACTCACTACCCCCCCTCGCTCACACAGCCCAACCAACCAACTATGACTAGGGAAAGGCTAAGTTAGTTAATGTAAATGAAGAAATATCATAAGTGAATGTTAGTTAATATTAGACGGCCGAGCTGGCTCACCATTTTTGAGTTTTTAACTAATATTATTGTGACACTTGTAGTTACTATTGCTTCAAAAAAAGCCGTCCCTAACTATGAACATCCCCATTCTGAATTGTAGATGGACGAAAGAAGCCTTGGACGGAGGAGGACTTGGAAGAACCTGCTGGGTCCCCCCTACACATGCACGGACACAAGCTGTGACGGAGAACAATCCTCACATGCCCTAATTGAACACCACGTCTTCCCCATTGGTCAATACTTTGGCTTCGGACTTGGTCAGCCTAGCACAGATGTGCCAGGCGCACATCTGGCGGGGTGTCATGGGTTTGATCCCGTGCAGAATCAGAATGGGGAAACTTCCTTTAGTGGAAGGGGCCGGTCCGACCCCACGTCTTCCCCATTGGTCAATAGTTTGGTTTCGGACTTGGTCAGCCTAGCACAGATGTGCCAGGCGCACATCTGGCGGGGTGTCGTGGGATGGATCCCGTGCAGAATCAGAATGGGGAAACTTCCTTCAGTGGAAGGGGGCTGTTCGGACCGGACGTGCACACCGATAATAGTGGGCGTCGGTCTTTTGAAAGGGGGGTGATTTGTGACAGATAATGATCCTCACAATAAGACACCACATTTTTGGCGGAGTCCCCTCTTCAAGGGGGCGGGAGCCCCCATGTTTACCCATTTGTCCGTTTGTCTGTCCAACCGGAAAAAACAAAAATTGAAGCCCGTCACGTCAGCCTCCATCGTTGCCACCTTTCGTTGGGCTGCCAACAAACTCCGCCAATTTTCCGCGTCACTTGCGATGCTGCATAGGAGTTGTCCCCAATGGCCGCACAATTGAAGGATGGCCATTGCCTCGCACACTGACGGCCGCCAGGCTAATCCATGGTGATTGTATTCTGTCATGTCTAACGTATCTCAAATAACTGAATAAATACGACGCCTTACAACGTGGCGTGAGGTTGAATGGGCCAGCCTGTTCCGCTTGGTTCAGCCACTAATTATTAGGGACCAGCATTTCATATAATCTTGACCAAAGGCGAGAATGATATGATATTGCATAGTATGATATCATATTGTATACAAATGGTAACTTTAGCCTATCCAGCCTGCCGGCATCATATGATATTGTATGATGACAAGATATCATATCATATCATATTGCCATTCCATACAAACCAAATTAATGTTATGCCTTCCAACAAGGCGTGAGGTTGAGGGGGCAAGCCAGTTGCGCTGGGTTCAGCCACCAATTATGAGTTTATATTTGCTACTTGCTCCATCCATGAAGCTGTCAGGACTTGATGGAGCCTGGTCTCTGTTTTTCTTTTCGGCAACAAAGTAGCAGCATCTAAGCACCAGGGTAACGTGCGTGACAAGACAACAAATCGCACATATTTTGGAAGGTCTGTGAATGAAATCACAAACATTTTGAAAGGTCTGTGCGTGATGCCACACACATTCTGAAAGGTCTGTGTGTGAAATCACGCACATCTCAGCCTCCCTTGCATGATTCACTGACATCGTGATCCCAAATCACACACATTTTGACAAGCATGCCCGTGATGCCACACGCATGTTGAAAGGTATGTGCGTGTGAAACACACATTTTCACAAGGGCGTGAACTACCCTGCTAGGCACCTACCCTGGCTGGCTACTCAGCCAAAAATAAATAAAGGTACTGCATCTGAAAGCTAATAACACTATCTGTTAGATCCTTCTCACTTTTCAATGAGGTGATAAATAAAGCTTTGCAAGAGATGCACAACAGACATTGCAAGGTGATTGTGAGATACCAGATGAGAGGTAGTTAGTAGGAATGGTCCAAGCAACACTTGGTACAATGATCAGTGTATAATGTACATAGTTCGAATGTGTGTGTGTGTGGGTGGGTGGGTGGGGGGGGGGGGGGGGGGGCTTAGTGCTAATAGCGCTAGCTAGCGGTTAAATCGATTATGTAATTAGTGCTAGTCATAGCCTGAAATAGCCATTCCGAGCTCTGCGAGCCATTTTTAGCAGCCACATATCTCGAGCACGCCTGCCATTTCGAGCAGTGTGTCATCGCTTGCACAAATTGCACTTGAGTACAGAAACACGCATGGAGGGGCGTGGTGTTAAGGGGACCCTCCCGTACGCCGCAGCTGGGGGAAGTCACTATTGCAGACATAGTAAGTGTCACCCTCCAGGCGGTAGGGACTCCTTCATGCAAGCAATAATATGCTGTATAGTGGCAATTGGGGGTCAAAAGTAGCGAAAGCTATATGGTATGTAACGGGGGAAACAATCTCAGGTGTGTGAAAGTTTTTTACAGCAGCAACCACCTCGACTGTGATCGATGCTGCTAGTAACTGTGATGTTTTTCATTGAATTAATACATGCATACCTTTTTTCCAGCTACGAGCAGCAGCTTCTAGCCAGCTCCCAGAGCCAGCAACTGGGCCAAGCCCCAAGATGGCAATAATGCAAGAAAGTTGGTTGTGTCAGATTCAAGGTGCAGTAGGTTGCATCAGGTTAGGATGACTCGCAAGCCAGGGAAGCTGCCTAGCAGCTGCTGCTAGTAGCTGAAAAGAATAGCTATTATAATATGCTTTTTCAGCCAACTCTCTCTGGGCTGCTCACCGTCTTCCAATTCCAAGTCTTCCCGTGCGATACCCATGGAAACCAGGGGGCTCACTAAGCGGATTCGAACCCATGAAGTAATTGTGATGAATGCTTCTCATGCACACTCCAAATTGGGGGGGAGGGGGGGGGGGGGGGGGGGGTCTTCAGCACCCTTTTCTGCCCCCATTACGTCACCATTCCCACCCTGACTGCGCCCTTTTAAGCCCAATAAAAAGGTTCCAAAGACGCCCCAAATGTGTAGTGGTATGCTACATGCTTCTGCTTCCTGTTATGTTTTTCACACTGCTTGGTGTTTCATTGTTGATGCACTTCGTATTGAGTGCTGACGCAGCTGAAGCAGTTTGTGGGTGGGTGACTGGGTGGGTGCGTGTGTAGAGCAGGTGCAGGGTAGGGTTTCCCTCCCTGACTGCCCCCCCTTTTAAGCCAAATGAAAAATAAAGACGCCCAAAATAAAACGCCCAAATAAAGACGCCCAAATTTTGCAGTGGTATGCTGCATGCTCTGATTGTGCGTCTTGTTCTGTTTTTCACGCTGCTTAGGTGGTCCATTGTTAATGCACCTCGTAGCGAGTGTTGAAGCAGTTTGTGTGTGGTTGTTTGCAAGTGTTGCAGGTGCAGGGTAGAACATACCGATTGGTACTCCGGAATAGTGGATCGAAATCCAGCTCACCGTCTGCAGTAAATATAGGATGGGATGAAGACCACAGCGCCTCACTCCTGAGCACCAGAAGTGCAATCATATGACTGGGTGTACAAGTTACCAGCTTATCCCAGTGTAATTAGTTTTATATCCCCAGGCCCTAATACCGGTATTGTTTAATCACATGCCTTAGATATTCTTTGTGTCTAGGCCCAGGGATCAAAATGCTTCTGGGATATTGAATGTGATTTAAAATGGAATCGCCATGGCCATAAATGTGAATACCGTAGATGGGTTAATGATCGCCTGTATTCAGTCTAACCTTATCAAATTTCTCATCAGATGAAGTGTAAGGAGTAAAGCTCGCAGACCAGCAGACAACACAGTTTTTGAATCTAAATTTGACCTGGATGAACAAAATCCAAACCTTGAACTTGAATTACAACTTTGAACTTGAATTAAAATGATAACTTAATATGTAAAGCAGAGGCGGTGACCTATCAACTAGACAGAACTAGAACCTGACATTCACACTGGTCGCTGGGAAACATTAAGTATCGTACATGAACGATGATTCAGCCACAATCCGAAAGCATGAACCAGACCTGATAAAACGATTGCCATTAAAAGCGTGCAAAATACGAAGAATGGTGCCTAAAAAACGCCGAGACACACGTATTTCACCACAACTGATCTCCCATGGGATAAGGGACCCTACAACGAGTTAGACAAGCAAGCACAATGAAAGTAGAACAACTGCAAGAGCTTGCACATTTACTACATAAGCTGATTATATACTAATATCCTGCAAGTAAAAAAAGTCAATACAACATTCACATCCATGTGGTCCGTCTTCAGGATCAAAGAAGTACAACACATCCATGTGGACCTTCTCCAGGATCAAAGAAGTACATCACATTCATGTGGTCCGTCTCCAGAATCAAAGAAGTACAACACATCCATATGGTCCTTCTTCAGGATCAAAGAAGTACAAAACATCCATGTGGTCCTTCTCCAGGATCAAATAAATATGCTCCCAATGTCGAAATGTCCCTCACCTAATACCAAACTAGATCATGAATGGGATCAGATGGGCAGGCAGTCTAAGACACACATGTGAATACAAAACACGACACAGAAAACAAGAAAGCACTTA